>JASSUY010032533.1:0-52512 GCA_032466535.1 Forpus xanthops | reverse complement strand
ACTGTAAGGGTGGTGAGGCACTGGAATGGGTTGCCCAGGGAAGTTGTGAATGCTCCATCGCTGGCGGTATTCAAGGCTGGGTTGGAAATAGCCTTGAGTGACATGGTTTAGTGGGTGGTGTCCCTGTCCAGGGCAGGGGGGGTGGAACTAGATGATCTTGAGGTCGTTTCCAACCCTAACTATTCAATGATTCTATGATTCTATTATCACTAAATAGGCAACTAGATCAAAAGTTATCCTTGAAAGAATTGCATGTAGATTATTTTTACCACAAATACAGAAATGGACTAGTGTCACTGCTGAAAATAAAATGTTGCTGCTTTGTATGAACATCCAAACTGTTCCTATTCAGTTCCATGAAGCTGTGGTAATGCTAACAGACTTGTGATGAAGACCTTGCCTCATTGAAATCAGTTGTATTCCCAGCAACTTTTGTGCTTTTCAAGCTATGTTCTGCTTGCTAAACATCACAGAGTCCACATTAGTGGAAAGCTAAACCATTTACTCAGCTATCAGATAGAGCCTAATATTACGATCTAAACGACAGTATGGGAAAGGTTCTTGAGCAGACCCTTCAAGCATGCTTACAAATGGAAAGAACTGTAATTGAAATGCTGAATAGTAATTTGCATTGCTCTGTGAGACATGAGGACAAATGTGACATCCCTTTTCATCTGCTGTGGGGGTGCCTGTTTGGTGCCAGTTATTAAAAAAAAAGTGCTTCCAAATTTCAATCCTACCTTCGAGGAAGATTTGTTAACAAATTAAGAGAATTGTGGAGGAAAAGTGTGCTTTCACTGCAAGATTAATATTAACAGGATAGATTCATTAGGAAAGTAGTCAAGCTGGAATGTTACCAGTTTGCATGTGAGGATACTGTGCCATTTCACAAGGAGTAAATAAACATGACCTGAAGGCCCCCTCTGCAAACAGAAATTCTATTAGGAGTTTATATTTTGGGTGTCTTAGCATATGGAATGTGCCATCAGTCTGAATATCTGTGTTGCCCTAAAAGCTGTATCTCAGAGAGCCACAAAGAGCTATGTTAGAGAATTTGGAGAAGGAAGCTGGCAGGAGTGGTGATGGGAAAAATACATTTTCCACTGGAAGCCTGAAGGAATTCCTGAATCCTTCTGCATTCTTCCCATCACTTCTGCCCTCCCCAGAAGCATTTTGTCAGGATCAGAACTGCAAGGCCACCAGTCCTGTCCTATCCACAGGGAACAAACTGACCCCTGAAAGAGCTGGCTGGACAAAACCTCACCCGAAAAAATTTCACTCATCATCTCCCTACAAGGAGAATGGTCATGAACAGGCCATCACCTTGGCCTGTTCATTAAAAAAAAGCCATAAGAGATGTGAAAATTATTAGATCCATTTTGTCAATGAAAAAAATGGAGGGAGAGAAGCACGAAAAATTGTATACTTTTCAGCAGGATATTTTCCTACATTTGGCATTTATCATAATTTAATCTATTTTATGTTTTCTTCATTGTTTATTGTAAAATGGGATAGATACTTTGAACAAAGCTAGGGCAGGAGATGAGTCAATATCCAGAAGCAACAAATATTTAGAGGCAACAGATTTGTAATAATTAGATGGAGACAAGAGATGATGAATTGGTAAATCTGAAAGACTTTACAAACTCTGAAAATCTCAGATGATCGTTTAATCCATCAACTATCTGCTTAAGAAATACAATCACTGAAACTCCTGCCAAAAAAAAATCCTTGCTGTAATCCTACCTTTATCTCATCTACAAATATACATTTTCTATATAAAGACATGATCCCTCTTAAAAGGTCAACATTTCTACTTGGCTACCAAACACACCAATATGCTTGCACAACCATTCAAGCTCTTTACCATATCTTTTATAACCTACATACATTTCTATCACAAACAGTGTAAAATATCTCATTTCTACAGGGCAGACATGTAGTTCTTCACATAGCAAATTCCACTTCTGTTTCTCACAGGTTATACACAGCTTAGATCCCTTTTAGCTGAACGTATACTGAACCTCTTAAGGATGAAGTGAACAGGCATTTCCTCATAGTACTACCTCTCACACAAGACAGCTTAATGGCTTTGCAATTAATATATGCATAAGTACAACCTGCATTAGTGGTGGTAAAAGGAAAATTGGCTACTTGGTTACACATAATTAAATAACACCAAGGCTCTTGTCTTCAGTGCAAGCATGTGATATACCTGTTCAAAGGTGGTATATGGTATGAACCTGAATATAGGTTCATCCAAACATATGGCTGAATTCACTCTGACATGATTCTCTTTTTTTTTGACTTGTGGAAAGCACCTGGTCTCATCTCTCCTGGCGATGGGCAGGGATTTTAAAATGATGCTGCACCAAATCACATTAACAACAACAGAAAGCTTGGACCAGGAGCTATCTGAAAAAGAAAACAAAACCAACCAAACAAAAATGGATAGCTTATCTAAACGCATTGCAGAGAACTGCTGCACAATTGCAATGAGGCCCCAGAAAGATTAATCTGAGGAACTAGCGCTTTATAGAAATCAAGGATAGATATTCTTACATTACAGGAATGAGCATAAGTTAAAAAGTGCTAAGGAGGGCTGGGGAGCCAAAATAGGGATTTTTTAAGCAGAACCTTCATATAAATTCTAACTCTGCTGTTAAATGGAAGTAATTAAGCCTGTAAAACCAGAAGAAGATGAGGAAAGTGGCGAACTCATAGGTATAGAACTACAAGATACAGAACCATTTTATATAGTTAAGTAGGAATGCTAACATTAACTTAATAGTGACAATTGTTTTAAATTGATTCAAATAACAAACTCACATTTCAGAGATTATGAAATTTTGCACTGCATTTTTCTTTTTATCTCTTAAAGAAAACAATGCTAATAGCTTCCTTTTTCCTATGCTCAATGACTATTTACTACTTTCTTGATGTGGACTTTCAAAATACAAAGAAGGTTTGGCAAGTTTTCAAAGTCTTTCTTCAAAGTCAGCTCTTAAGTACTTTTTATAAAAACATGAAGAATACTTCTTACTACGGAGAATTGATAATGTACTGCTTTAGTTATTTGTATATGAAATACTGTCAGATAAATGCACATGGATTCATTTGTTCGGACCTTCTCTGTAAACCGTCTGTATGAAATTGATTTCAATTGATCACAAGAGTCAGGAACGTACAACTGTTTTCAACCAAAAGCAGCCTTAGACATTATAAGCCCAAGTTTCAAAGAAAAAAGTTACTATACTTGCAAGTTTAGAGTCAAACTTGGCAGCTCTTCCGAACAGAATGGTCAGAAGAAGAAAAATAAAAACAAACATCCTTCCAAGGCTTTTTTTTAATTCAACTGCCCTACAAAGTAATGGTACAAGTATGTCACAACCCTTTAAGAAAGTTATTCATGAAGACATAAGCAAAGCATCTTAAGCACTTTGTTTCTATAGCTAGCATTTGTACAGGAGTTTAAGAACTTAAGGAACTTGAGAAAGTTGGCAGCTCTTTTCTGCTGCACAGAGTTAAACTTAAAAATGGACACAAATCAAAGCAACCTACTCCATGTGACAAACCTACCCAGTTGGACCATTTGTTGCTGATCACATTGATCTGTTTATTTCACTAGTGAGCTGAACTGGGGGCCAAATTCAGAGGTGATTTGTAAAGTGGTGCAAGTTAAATTGTGTAAGTAGGTGTAAGCAGTTGTGAGTGTCGGAGCCTGGGCCTTTGGTCCTTGAATGCCAAGGACCCTGATAAAGGTACCAGCCAAGCCAGGAGGGAGAGGAGCAGCCAGGGTTATGGACCAATCTTTTTCCAGTTCTAGCTGTGTTAGCTGAAATGGTAGCAGCCATCATCCAGACCTTTTGCTCACTATCTTGCAAAACCAGCATAAGAAAGAGAGTGTGAACACACCTTAGCCCAACTCAGAAATACCCCATTGGGTTAGCTTGTTTTGGTGGAAGTGAATAATGAGCATCTACAGCACGTCTTTCCCCTCCAGGGCCCTGCAGGCAGCAGTGACAGGAAGGACCATTTTCATCTGGTTTCCAAAGGAAGGTGTCTATACTTTTACTCCGGTTGTGGGTCTTCCCCTAATTATTTCCATAAATTACACTGTGACCTTCATTTCTCTTCTTATCCCTAATGTCCTTGCTCCTCCAATTTCCTGTCTCCCGTGCTGACACCTCTTTGTTCATCTCCCATCTTTTCTCTGTCTTGTCTATTTAGACTGTAAATTGTTTGATAAAGGGACCATGACTTAATAGGTGTTTGCACTACAACTGGCACCATTTGGTCTTAATCTCAGCTGGGACATCAAGTCTTTACTATTAAGCGAATAATGAATAACGATTAGGTCCTAAAACAGTAATGTGAAACTCCACTAACCTTACCCCCGACTTCTATCATTCTTCTATTTCTTCTAATGCCTCTTGGCTTCAGCAGGGATTACTCCCAAGCCTCATCAACTGATGGGCAGCAGGCACTGTTGTTCAGCAGCTCATGGGATACTTTCTCTCCTTTTTGGAAACAGGAAAGTAAATCTGGAAATTATGCTAAATGCTAGTGCAAGATCTTACAAAAACTTATAATATATTCTTGTGACAGGGCTATGCTATGCATAATATAAACAGTTGTATGAGAGAGAGATCACTGCTCTGTTTCAGGAAGTAATAGCTAAAGAAGCATTTATTTCTGACAATTAATGAACATAAAAGCCTATGTACTATCTAAAGAGGAGAAGATTAAAGGAGGGAAGTAGCTTACACTATTGGATTGGCTGCACCAAAACAAATAACCTCACAACTTCATTTTGTACAGAGCTTTCCATAAAGTCTGGATAATAAAATGCTTTGCAGAGAGCAAAGAGAGAGGGAGGAAGCAGAAAGCAGAACAGATATGTTTTGAGCTGAGATTGGATACGAAGCAGCAAAGCTGTGCCAAGCAGCAGGAGCAGCAGAGAAGAAGCTTTCACCCCAGTGGCAGCAGGAGCCTGGGACAAGCGAGGCAGCAGGCTGGGCTTAGTCTGAACAGTGCAGGGGAAAAAAAAAAAAAAAGAGAGAGGAAAGGGGGGAATAAAAAGATGAGGAGCCAAATTTTTCTCCTGATTCCACCAACGCAGCCCCACTGACATCAATGGGTGTAACTCAGAACAGAGCCAAACCAAGGCAGACCAGCAGACATGCAGGGAGAGTTTGAAAACAAACAGGACACTCCAGATGGGTGAAGGAAGAATAATGGGTATCTTGGGGGGGATATCCCGGCCACCCCATTCCATGGGAGAATCTATCACAGAGCTCAACAGCAGCGCACCACACCAAAAGGTTTTGCTCAGGAAGCCCCAGAACCACAGCTCGTGGCTCAGGGCAAGGGCTGTGCAGGTTAAAGTTCCTGGTCTCAAAAGAGCAATATGTCAGAGCCTGGGAGGCAGCAGGCAGATGCTGGACAGAGGGCTGTTCCCTAAGGCTTCACTGATTTTGCAGGATAAGGCCCATTTCTATTGGGCTGACCAGCCCACTTCTCTAGTGCAGGGGGAAAAAAACAAATCTTAGGGAGCCCACTGCAAGAGGAGATGTTTATCTGCCAAATGACAGGCCCTCCAGTCACACACACCCCGATTATTTCTGGATGCTGTTGTAGCACGTAAAAAGACCAGATTCAATAAAAAAATTATTTCCAGCTTCCCCAGCACAGAGATCCATGCAAAACTTAAAATAAAACTCCATTTCTCCAGGCTTGCGCAGTCTTGTGCTGAGTTTGGTAGCATGTGAAGCAGACATGTTTTTATAGAATCTCACCCTAGATTACTTTCAAAAGTATTTTTTTTTTCACAACATATTTGTTTGGAAGATTTTGCTGTCTCTTCCTCTTTTTCTATTTTCAGACAGCTTTGCTTAGTGGGAAATAAATAAATGCAGATCTTTTTACAGTTACTCAACATTTAAAAATTGATCTACGGCAAACAAAAATTCATTCGGAGCTTGTGGAACACCCCCCCCCCCTTAGCTCTCTAACCCTTTCTAGAAAAAAAAATGTCCAAATAGTCATTCTGAAAAGTTGCTGGGAGTACACAGACAGCTGTTCCTCATACATACTGCAAATGTTTCTTTTAAATTCCTATGGACACAAGAGTTTGATACCAAGCCAGTACCTCTAGAAATGAAGAAAACTAAACACACCCCATACTGATGCTTTTACTGTCCCAACAAACTTTCTCCCACAACTAAAATGTTAAAACTTTTACCCCACATCCCACATTGTGAGATTAGTCCAATAACTAATGCTCTGTCCAAGTAAAATACATTTTGTCATTGCTTGAAAATGTTACCTTTCACAGAAGTATAGTATTTCTGACCAGCAGGGAACATATGTCAACATTATCTATTATTACACAATGTCAGGACCAGAAAGGGAAGGTGGGTGGTGGATGTTAATAACAACTTAAGCGATTTTCTAAAAGAGGCATTTGAGAAGTACAAAGCCAGAAGTTTTAAATGTTTTGTCTGATTGTAGCTGTGTCAGCAACCTGCCCCCACCACTAGCGCAAACCTTATTCTGCCTGTGACCCAGTGCCTAGTTCTCTTTTCAATCTGAGCCAAAACATTGCTAAACTGGAAAGTTTGAAAAATACCTTAGAAAACTTCCCCACCAAAAGGAAAGGAAAAAAAAAGAAAAACTTATGATCAGCCCTGGTGAAAGTGTTAAGGCTGAGATCCTCAGACAGAAGTTTTACACTTCAATTCTCTTTAGCACTGTGTTAAACTGTGTTTTGTGCATTACTACCCCTAAGTAGATTTTTTGCAATGTCTTCAAATTAAAGATTTTTTTCCTGATGGTGGAGAAGCACAGCCCCACATGGCAGGCTATCACAGAAATCATCTCACTATTCTAGCTGAAGAATTGGGAAATTGGGGTTTGCCCCATATTTTGCTACAGAATTCTTGGGTTCACTTTACCCTCCCTGCACCTCAATTCACAGGATGCAGCCCCAACACTCACAGCTGGCCAGCCACCCTTACCACCTCTCCCAGGTGCTGCAAAATGCAAATACCAGAGACCACAACACAACTACAGCAGAAGGACTTTCCGAATATCTGAGATAACCAGATAGCCAGCTATGATGTTTACTTACCATCCTCATGCAAGATTTCACTTCCATAGGCGAACACAAACTGCTGAAGCATCCTGCTCGGGTCTCAGGAGTCACTCAGAGGCAGTTTCAGGATGCTTAGTGATGGACCCTTTGATGCTCTATGGGACAGATTCAACACATTTCTGCACCACACAGGATTTGGAGAAATTTGGGTAGCTCTGAGGTAACCAGACAGACATTTTTTGGCATCAACATGCCTATGAAACCCTCTTTATAGGAAAGTTTGGAGACTCCAGTTTCCCAACAGAAAGCCTGCAAACAGAAATGGAACAGGCAAACACTTGGAGATAAACGTTGATGCTATTATTCAGTCACATTTCCAGTATTAATTCTGTTACTGGAAATGCTGAATCTAGTGGATCCAGCATCTCTCTTTCACAGTCTGCTGCTAAATCAGGGGAAAGAAGGTCTGTGGTGCTTACACTTGTGGCAAACAAAGTTGCCATCTCTCTTACAAGGCCCTGCAGCAGGCTGGCCCCACAGAGGTGCAAGCCCAGGGGTCCCCATGTGCTGGAAGGGGGAAAGGAAAATGGCATTTTCCTTAAACCTGTGCATTTGGTGCAGGTATTTCTTAAGAAGCATGTTTCCACATAGCTGGTGGAAAAAGATGCTGGTCCCAATCTCACTGCTCCATGAAGAACAGCCAACCCCTCAGCATGGTTCTGGTATTTGGCTGCCATTACACTCCATTTTCTGTGTAGCCATGTCCAATAATTGCCTCACATTCAATTTTGCAATGTGCATTTGGGTATCTAGAAAGAAAAATTACTTCCCCCACCACAAAAACAGTAGTGTCAAAGTTGCCAGGTCTAAAATATTTCCTCACCTTTTCTTTTGTTTGTTTTCATATCTGTTTACAAAATCTATGCAATTTCTTTGCAGTGTGTTCTTTCCCCAAAAGCAAATCCTTCAGGATATATATTCCCCTCAAAATACAAATTATTCTGTTCCCCGGTAATTATCTGGTTTGCATAGAGTTACACAGCTGAATCAGAAGCAGCAAGATATGAATAAATATATAAATAATGGACACACTGAGGTGTAGTTTCTCATGTTTAACATAACACAGGGGAATACATTTTTATAGCAAGCCAGTAAATGTTGTAAACTGATGTTTTCAATTCGAGTGACTTAGAATTAACTTCTGTGAGATCTAAACTAGCTGCAGTCTTTTATAATCTCATGCTTTAGCATTAGTTTCTTTCATCTACTGTTAGAAAAGAAATTATATTTTACTAGGAGGTGATATAGGTAAACCATGCAAAACTATACTTCAAACTGGTTAAAAGTGTTTATTTTTGTTCCATGTGATTTCACTCAGTGATATAAAGGAAAGAGCCCAGTTAACCTATTGGAATGGGAATGTGCCAGTGGCAGGGAAAAGGACACATTCTTTGCCAGTGCTTACAGACTTCACATAAAAAAGAAGTACATCAAAAACTGTGGGAAAACACACTTTTTTTTTGTTTCTCCCATATGCAACAGTTCTAACATCTACCCAAAACAAAGTTTCATTCTGTGGAATTTCTATGAAGCCCAAACCAGTACATTTAGGAGCAGTTTCACACAAAAATAGCCCTGAATACTCTTCGGAAGCACACATTCCTCCAAGCCGTGGTAAGGGGCTGCCTCCTCCTGAAAGCCATCACTCAGTCCAGCACAACCCATCACTTGCTTTGCTTGGGTTTGGACCAGGCCAAGCTAGCCCCAGGATACCTTTAATGAGTATTTTCTTGTATCACTGACTTCCAGCTCTCCTAATCTGCTAAAACACTTTTTTGATGCCTGCCACCCCATCTGGCTCCTCTGCAGGGCTGGAGGTACCCCAAAGCCCCAAGGTCACCACCGCTTGCACCACTCCACCCAGCAAAAGTAACTACTGAGAGACAGTCACCTCTGAGGCTGGGCTTGGAAACTCAGATGCAACATGTGCTGGAGCTTGCAAGCCAGAATCCACTTCTTCAGAAAAGAGGTTGAAGCTCTGAACTCAGATCTGAACCTGGACCTTGGGTTTAGAACCAAGTTTTTGCATTGGGCCCCATCTCCAGTGAAAAAAGGATGAAAAGAGATGAAAAGATAATTGTAGAAACTTAAAAGCCAGTGCTGCATTCTTTGAAAATTGCAAATTAAGCTATAAGAAATTCCAAACAATGCTGGTTTTATTAAAAATGACTTAATAATCTAATCCTCCCTTCCTTTCTTTTCCTTTGGAATTTATCCTATATCCTAGTAATTACACAACACCACACTGGATACTCCTGACAATATAAACACAATTGTTTATCCAGAAGCATTATAGGTTCATGCAAAAATATGGCATTTAAAGCTTGTGGTCAGATCAAGAACCACAAGTATAATTGTTTGTTTATCCAGCCAAGCATTACTCCACTGTGTAAGTTTATGGGGGTTTTGTATTTCTTTATTTATTTGTAACCTGTTTTAAAAATTAAAGTTATAGAGAGAAAACAGACTACTAAAGGTAAACCCCATGCATGGAGGGACTTTTTTAATATGGAAATCACGCCTTTGTCATGGCTCGTGTTACACGGTTTCATCCTTCCATGAAGCCTCATGATAACAGGCCCTTTGGTGGAATTTCGACATATTTTTCCCTTTAGTTCGGGGCAGCTGGTTTCTTTCCTCTCAGAGGAGAGAGACGAAGTATATTTATCACTCCAGCAGTGACTCAAAACAAACAGGAAATCTTCATCAGCAGGCTCCTGGGCAAGGCAGATACCAAGGTACTGGCAGAAAGGAAACAGAGGCTTTCGGCTGTGGGAGTCCGACACGCAGCATATATTGCAGCGACAGCAGATAACTCGGCTAAAGAGCCACCAATTTATTTTTAAATTAAAAAAAAAAAGGAAAAGAGAAGATCCCGAGGTAGCTGAGTGCACACATGACATCCTGGGGGGGTGGCTGAGCTGGACACCCAGCCTAATACAGAGCATGAACCTGGGAGTGGGAGGAAACCTGTGTGCTGGCTGGGCTGGGAGGTTTCACTTTGATCTGGTGACTTAGGAAACCCACTCCTTTTGCCCCAGCAAGCCGTACTTTTAAAGTAGGGGTTTCCGGTGGGGATGGCTGCCTTGCAGCCAGGAGGGAGGCAAATATGAAAAGCAATAACAACAACCACTAAGGCACAGTTAATAATTTTAATTATTAATATGATTATTCATATTCATGGGGGGGTTTTAGGCTAAAAACAAGCTAATAAATTGTCTGGCAGCAGATGACTCCTCTTGCATTGACTTGGATTATTGTGTACAGTTCTGGTGTCCTCAACATAAAAAGGACAAGGAAGTGTTGGAACAAGTCCAGAGGAGGGCCGCAAAGATGATCAGGGGACTGGAGCACCTCCTGTATGAAGATAGGATGAGAGAGTTGGGGCTGTTCAGCCTGGAGAAGAGAAGGCTGCGTGGAGACCTCCTAGCAGCCTTCCAGTATCTGAAGGGGGGCTATAGGGATGATGGGGATGGACTCTTCCTTAGGGACTGTAGTGATAGGACAAAGGGTAATGGGTTCAAACTTAAACAGGGGAAGTTTAAATTGGATATAAGGAAGTTCTTTACTGTAAGAGTGGTGAGGCACTGGAATGGGTTACCCAGGGAAGTTTTGGATGCTCCATAGCTGGTGGTATTTGAGGCTGGGTTGAACAGAGCCTTGGGTGGCATGGTTTAGCGTGAGGTGTCCCTGCCCACAGCAGGAGGGTTGGAACTAGATGATCTTAAAGTCCTTTCCAACCCTAATTATTCTATGATTCTATGATTAGAGACAGCCCTGGCACAGGAACTGCTCTGTGGAGTCATGGGGTTTTTTTCCCCTTCTTTCTCTACCATGGCCATTAAACATTAAACTAAAATACTTCTATCCATCTCAACAAAAAAAGTACAAGCACAGCACAAGACCAATACTGGTTGTCCTGCTTGGAAACATTTCAGTTAAATGGCCACAGCTCTAGAAAGGATGCTGTGAGGCTGTAGATCTGACACCACACCAAAGACATGAGTAGTGTAGGTCGTGTTGCGCTCATGGGCTCATCTGACCTGCGAGATTAAGGAAAGAGTTGTTGAAAATGGGGACGATTGGGAAGAGTCACTATCTGCTTCCCCTGCTCTTCTGCTTCTCCCCACGTGCCTGCTGTTTGCCACAACTAGAGATGGGACATGATGATCCCTCAGTCTGACCTTGCTGTAGGTTTATCTCCAGAGCTGGCAGGAATGGTGGGGCTGGCCAGGCTATGCTTTTAGTGCATAAAAGGAAACTTGAGAACCTTAAAACATCTGACTGCCTTCCCTTGTTTTTGGTTAACCTGGTAGATGCAGTGATCAGAGCCTGCCTGCCCTCTTGAGCCAGGCATACACTTCAACCTTGGGTGGCCTGGAAGTGCGAGTTCTACAGTGGCCTTCACATGTGTCCAGGTTGGAGTTGGTTTGAGCTACCAGTCCTCCAATGCAGCAGACATCATGTTCTTATCACTGAGCTACACCTTGTGACAGCTAACCTCAGTGTCTCACAACAGAAATCAGCACTCTGTTAATAAGGATGACTGGCTTGGCTGCAAACCTAAGGTGCACGGGGCAAATATAGGGAACACCACACATCCACATCCTTGCAAGCAGTTGGAGGGCTAGTATACTAGGATGCAAACACTATCGAACTATGGAAAGAGCATGAAATCGCTGTGGCTTGAGAAATCCCAGACAGAATAAGCATTTGCAGTGAAAGAACCAGTTTAAAAGCATGAATGCTTCATACTGGCTCACAAGTGATATCCACGGGACTGCCCCAAGGAAGGATGGCTAAGGTCTATGTCACAGAGATGACTACCAAAACCTCTGGGGTAGGACAACTCTTTTTTGGAAGTCTCTGGCAGAATGTATCACCACTGTGTTGACTCACTTATGTGTCAAGGCTAGGTGGGTGATTCTGGAGAGTTTCTCTGGAGATCACACTGTCTGTATCCTTTCAAGAAACAGTCTGGCCTAGCCAGCATCTCAGACAATGTGGAGGAAGATAACCTGTTGAAGGTCTGTGTATACTGTGCAGTAAGTGAGGAGGTCAAGTTAACAAGTAGGAGAAAACACCAGGGTTTCAAACAAGAAATACACAGTATGAGGATTGTAGAGACGCCTTCTGCTAGAGCTAGCCTGTTTACAGCACAAGGCATTTTTGTTACAAGTGGTTTTGTTACAAGATTTTCTGGTACGTTATGTTAACTGCATACATACCAGATCAGGCAATTCTATGCACCCAAACTATAGAGCATTAAAAGTTTGGAAAGGCCACAGTGACCAGGGCTCCCAGCCCACCCTCATCACTGTGTCTGGCTGAGAAGTAGCCAGAGCTGGGATGACTGTGCACAAACCATGCCACCCCAACACTCTAAGTGCGTGTTGCCTGTCCCTGCTGCTGGGAAATGTGGCGCAGCTCAAGACTTTCTCCTGCCTCCCACAGCTGGAAAGCAAATAAGAGTAAATCCCTTGATCATAACTGCAGCATCCAGAAATGGGGTCCAGAAAAACAGTATCTTTTCATCTTTTAGTCTTCATTTGGAAATGACAACTTGACTTATCAGATGAGTCCCTTGGCTACTCACTTACTCAAAAGCAAATTGAATGGCACCACCTCATTTAATATTTCTCCAACTCAGGATCTGAAAGCATGAGACAGCTGCCCAAAGAGCTACACTAAGGATGTGATTTGCAGTCGTGGGGATCAAGTGGCAAAGCTGAGAGCAAAGCAACAATCCATAACTCATACTCAAAGCTATACCTACCTCCTCAGACCTCAGCAACATTCAAGCAAATTAGCAAGCCTACGGGCAAACACTAACTGTTGTGTCCAAAGGTTAGCTTTGAAAGTGCATAAGAACAGTCTTTGAGCTGCTCTGGCTAGCTTGTACTGGTTTTGAGTTTGCCATCTGCAAGCCCAGGGAAACTAGAGTGCAACATATTTCCACCACATGTCTTTCCATCCCTTTCCTTGCCTCTGGCACAGGCTTTATAGCCAGAGCTGTGGCAAGCCATATATGATGCTGGGAGGATGCTGGGCAGGGGGTGCAACCTTCCATGTGGCGCAAGAGAAACCCAGCAAGGCAGAGACCCCATTCCCAAGAAGTCACTCTGGTCTCAGTGTCTGATCTTCAACCAGCTGCATTAAAAATATTGGATGGCACAGACCTTTTGAAGCTGCTCTCCAAGTGATAGAGGATTATCAGCTTCAGTGATGAAGTGCACTAATCAGGATTGGTTGACTTAAGGAATGGGGTTTTTCTCCTTGGAATTACTCTGTGCCATCTTGTTTGATTACAATATTTCTTTGTACTAAATGTGTACTTTCTTTCCCCTAATCTTTGACCAATTTTGTGTTGAAACCCAAAGGTCTACACGCTACACTGCAACATATTGCACCATGTCCAGGATTCAGATTCTGGGTATTTGCCCACAATGTCACATTATACCACCGAAAACCTAAGATGCCATCCTGCCTATAGGCCGGACAGCTGGCCAGAACGAGGACTGCTGCTTGAGTATCTCCAAGGCAAAGCCACACTCACACACAGGAGACAGTCTCCCATAAGACATAGTGCTTAAGCAAAGCACTCAAAGTTACACATGTAATTGATTTTTAACACGATTCATTTTTAAAACCAAAAAGGCACACTTTCCAAGCTGATACTCACAAGGGATATATATAAATCCTAACTCTTAAGGAGAGTCAAAAACAGATTGAAAGAATTGAGGGGAATTTATGTGGAATCCAGAATCAGAGAAAAAAGAATGAAAGCAAAGACAAGTGTGGTGCATTCAACGGCTTAAGTCCTGCTCAACTCCATGATGACAAACAAACAAATACAATCCGTGTCTCTTTTTCTCAGCTCAGTGATTACAGCAAACCCACAGTGCCAGCTTCAGACTGGCAAGGCAACTAGCACTGCTCACAAAAACAAATTCAATGGATTTTTTCCCCTTATGTTTTATATTGCTTAATTTAATTATCAGGGTCTCTCACACTCTCACCTATTTCTTTACTAGCATTCAAGGGATATTTCTGTTTCCACTGCTATTGTTTCAGGCTTATGAAACAGCAAAAAGTGAGGAATGAGGGAGGAAATCATGAAGTTATACTGCACTCACAGAACTATGAATAAATTCTGTTAAAGTCGCGCATTTAAATGCATGTGCAAAAAGAAAACTCAGGAAAACCATGTTGCCGCAGCAATGCTCATCTGTCTCAAAGCCCCCACCCAGGAAAGGTGTCTCTGAAGTTACCTGGTTGCCATTCAAACAAAATATTTCTAAAAGAGGTATTTTCTGCCCCTTTTTTTCATCCAATTCAGCATTTCAGCTGGCAGTAAGAAGTAAATAAGAATTAAAATTTCTAAAACAAAACAAACAATAAAAAAATAAAAATCCCAACAAAATATAGTTGAAAGAGTTGCTTATTATGGCAGAGATTAACTCCTAGGATGCCTTAATACCCAAACTTGGCTGACCTATTATTCTGGGCTCATCAGGTCATCAAGAATACTAATTTAGACTTAGGACATTAGGGAAAAGCTCTCATGATTTAAACATGGAAAACTGGTATTCAGTTGTTTCTTGAACAAATACACTTCAAACAATGTGAAGGAAATGGCACTTCCCATTTATATGAATTTACCAACAACAATCATGATAAAAAGGACAAAGAATATTTCAGGTTTGTAAAACTGTCCCATGCAGCAGGGTTTGTAGACCTTATAGGATCTGAGAAACTTAAGTTCTCAGAAGTCTTCAGCAAAGACCACTGCCCATCAACATTATAAATGCAGTAGTAGATTATCATGCCCCAAAGTAATATTCATTAGGGTGGCTTTGCCTCTGAGGAGCAAATTAGCCACATTTTCACCCCAGCCTGCAATGAGACCATGTTCCTACACAGCTCATCTCCTGCAACACCCCAATTCACTTCTCCCACTGGACCTGCAAAAGTAGGTTCTGAGCCGATTTATGTCACTGCAATTAAAAAAAGAAAAAAAGAAAAACTAAAAAGAAATCACTCCTTCAAAACAACAGGTTGTTCTGACTGGGGATAGATTTTTAAAAGGAGCAGAGCCTGCACCAGAAAGTATAACATCCAATTTTTGTTCTCTGCTTAACCTATGCAAATCATGAACAAATGTAAGCAGCCTGTCAGCAGAATTTGGCAGCGGTAACAGCAACCATAGGGAGATAAGATAAAGCTGTAGTCTTTAAAGGTTGGGAAGTGAAGTATCAGGATTACCAGTGTTCCTAGCCAACTCAGACTGTTCTCCCACCCTCTTCTAGGAAACAAAAACTGTTCCTTCGCACTTCACCCCGAGGGAGAAAAGTTATCATTAGTTTTATGCTATAAAGATACATAAAATAATTGTCTCTCTAAGACGCAGACATGACTAAACCAAGTAACCATATGCATGTACAGCTGCAGTTTTTACATTGTGACACAACTTACCCTTACTATTACCCTCTCTTGTTATGTCATTTCTAAAATGTAGCTCTCTGAACCAGGACCATCTTCTGCTGATTTGCAGCTCTTATTTTTGCCATAGAAGAAACAGCTCTGGCTGCCTGGCATATTCCTCTTTGAATTACTTTGTAGGTTAAGCAAAACTTTAACTATTTCAGATAAAGACAGACAGAAGGTGTTTTTTTCAAACTTCCCAAGTGAAGGAGTGTATTTCCTGCTTCCTTAATTTAACCTACTGCATCAGACATCTGTAACTCTGTTTACATTCCAGCCCTTCACAACTTAATACTACTTGAAGCATCAATAATACAGGGCACATTTCTGACTGTTCGTTAGATATTTTTTTTATCTCCATGGGACTTCCTAGTTTAGGATTTTGTAGTTTACAGTTTCTCACTAATAGTAACTGGCTGCAGCATTTGGCCTTATGAGTTTGCATATTATTTAACTAGATGCAAGCAGCCTATTTTAATTAAAAAGCCCTGTAGAAGGCTCATCTATTTTTCCTCCTTCAAGTATATCAGTTGGCCTAATAAAGATATTACCACTCCCTATAAACCCAGCTGTGATCAAGTTCTTAGATATGCTGGTATTTATTAATGTAATTTTACCACTTTAAAAACCGCATCCTATCACAGATCTTCAAGTACTTAGTTGTCCATTGCCTTAATGAAAGCAATGTGAGCTTTCTGTAGCACACACACACATTTTAGTGTGTGTGTTGGTGCACACATTCCAGCACTTCTATGCAAATTTCTCACCCTCCCAAACCAAGGGTCAGCTGCTCTTGTCACTGTATTAGAGCCTGCTATTTAACCATATGGGCTATGCTCTTAGGACAAGCTCCCCTCTCCTGGGGGATGGTGAGCATAGGCTTTCTTCTCCCCAATCTGCAAGGCCAGTAAGAGGCACCTTCCTAGAGGGAAATTCAGCATTCAGCATAATCCTACCATGTCATCTCTATGTCCCTGGTGCCTCTCTGTCCTCATCGTCACGTCTTGTCTTCAAATTTCTCTTGTACTCTTATTGCACATGCTCGCTGACCCCCTTTTAGATAATTTTCCACAATTTATTTCATTCAATTGGATAGCAAAATTCTCACCCGGGTTTGGCGCTACATGCATCTAAACCAAATTCAGGTCAGCCATCATCTTGCTGTTGTCAGCGTTTCATTGAATTCTACATTTGAGATGCTGAGACTTCACTTCTCTAGTATTACAGGGCTGGGTTTTTTTCATAAGGTATCAAACTAGTACCTGAACACCACCTACCAATTCAACTATGCATATTCACAACTCTTCTAACATTTGCAAATAACATTACTACAAAGGAAAACTCAGACAGCTTGATTAAGCAACTTGCCCAAGGTCATACAGGAAGTTGTAGAAGAATTGAAAACAAAAGCCAGATCTTCTTAGCTCCTGTCCAACCCTCTCTGGAATGAAAAGGCTGACTGCTATGTGGAAAAATTAACAAATTCATAGATCTCATCATATAAATTTCATAATGAATTCACGACTTAGCAAAGAAAATACACAGAGCTCCCAGCACTGCTTTCCAAGGAAAAATTTTCAACCCTGCCGCAGCAGCTGGGAAGCATTCCCCAAGCTCCAAGCAGCACCAGTTGTGGTCACAGCCCCTCTACTCAGACAGAAAGAAGGAAACAGGGTGTAGCTGTACCTTGCAAGGATCAGACCATTCAATTCAACTGTGTTCTGCCATCACTTTTCCAGCCACTTTCCTCCTATTCATGAAAGTGAAAATATACATCTACCACAAAAACTGCTGAGGTCACTCAAGAGTGAGTATGAAATTGTTCTGGATAGCAAAAGGAGCATCCAAAGTGTAACAAAGGCATTATTTACATCTGTCCTTTTCCCTGTCTGCGTGGCTCTCGGTGATAGCCACAGGAATAAACAATAGCCTTGGCCCCTTTGCTGCAAACAGTTCACTGCAGAGGTCCAATTAAGTCGTTGGAAGTCTAAACACAGGCACAGGAATCCACTAATGTGAACAGGCCTTCACAACAGGGTCTTATCCTCGCTCTACTCATGCTGAGCACCAACTTGCTGGGAGAAGAGCCCCTCATCACCAGGAAGGCTCTTCCCAAGGAAAGGTCCCACTCTGACTCAAAACCCAACCCAAACATGCACATTTCCACCCATACTGGAGAAGATTTCTGGCTCTGTGCAGCATCTAGCTCGTGCTCAGTGAGACAAGTCAAGCAATCTCAGGCTTACTATTACCCAACAAGCGCACGCATGTGTGCATATGCACAAGCAAAAGACTGTTAAAAAGAAAACCCCCTCCCCAAATCTTCATCAGGTTCAAGCTTCCCTGACATAAACACTTCAAACAGTCAAGGCAGCTTCAATAGCAATGCCAAGAGCAGATAGAGGCTTCGACATTGTCTCGGTACACAGGATGCTGCCTTGACATCATTTAGCGTAGACAATGCTTGCCCTCTCTCTTTTGGAGCCATGTAAAAAACTTGGCCAAATATAAAACAACTTCAAAGACACATTTCTGTGCCAGCCAAGATGCATCAAAGTTGGGAAAGGAACAATTCGATTCACCTGATCCGGGGAGTTGATAGAGAAGTGCAGGGAAGCAGCTTTTATCGGTGTACCTTCCCAACACTTCCTTCCTGCCCCTGATGCTATTTAAACCATTTGTGCCTACCTCCAGCCAGACCTGCTGTCCTCCACTCTAAGGAAGAGAAAGGAAAAAGCAAAGGGAAGCCCTAAAAAAAGGCATCCCTGCAAATTTCAGTGCAGCTACCAGGCAGTCATATCCTTCTGCTTTCCCCTGAAAAATCAAGTATCACCTTATCATTTCCTCACCAAGATTAACTCCTGCTTCCTGAAGAGTATTTCTGAGGTAGAAAGCAGAGGTGGTGAAAAAAAAATAGTAAGGGGGGGGGGAGAGGGGGCAGGCTGAAAAGCCCAATCTGTCAAGCTGTGTTTTCGAAGAAAGCTGAAAAGTGAACGTATTTAACATGAGCTATTTCCTGCACTCAGGAGGGAAGAAAGCATGCTACTAACTGTGTGCATGAGGAGATCTGCACTACTGTTATCTCTGACCTGCAGCTTAGCCCTTGTGTCTCAGCTGCCAAAAAGCTCCTATTCAACGTTATGCTGAGTTCATCAATGCTCCACGTGTCAGGATCCTAACAGGAAAAAGCAGGACAGACAGTCACTCCATTCAACTGCCTGGGGACCCCATGACAACTAAAATCCCCTTGCAGACTGTCCATATCAACCTATGGCAGGTCAGAGCACATAACCCCTCCAGAACCGCAAGCCCAGGTCCACACCCTTTCCCCTTGTCAACATTGTCACTTTAAAACAGCCCATGTAGCCTTATCGCCAAACCTGGAGTAAGTATGACAATTAAGATGGATTGCAAAGCCTGCTTGCGCTGTACAATTAACAATAACTTGGCAGCATGTCCCACGCAACTGTTGGGTGGTATGGCAAGAACTTTATCCCTGCTTAGTGTTGCATTAGCATATTTAGTAGGCTGCAAGACATAATTCCTCAGATATGAACATATTTTTGTCTTTTTTAAAAATCTGCAATTAAGCCATAATGTGCAGGCAGTGTTCAGCCAGCAGTAAACTTTATTATTAGGGACCTGGGCTAAAATGCCACTTTTTAACCTTATGTCAATTATCTATTTAATGAGGAATCTATTCAATTTAAAGGAAAAATATCTTAGCGTGGTCTTTACTAGGAAGAAACAATCCAGAAACTACAGCTGTTACTCATTCAGCCCTGCATTCATTCGCTTAACAGCACAGTGCTTGAGTGGATTTTGAGGGAGGTTATTTAAAAGTAGCGATGGGCCATTTGTGGGGGGGGAATTTATTTTTCAGCTAAAAAAGGCAAATGCTTCTTGCCTGATGCTAATTTTAAAACTTTGATCTTAAATAACTGCTGGTGTCAACAAAACGGACCTCAGCAGCATCTTCCTCTGTATGTTATTGTTTGCAGGTAAATTAATGGTATTCTAAAGTAATTAAATTAATTTGAGGGACATTTATTTAGCATGGCCTAAGTTTAGCAATTTCCTACATGCCACACAAGACTCTCAATGCCACAAAGCTTTTTAAGTCTGTTTATGGTGTACATATATTTAGAAAGTCTGATCGGGTAGGGGGGGTGCAAAGATCTTCCCTTGATAACCCAGACATTGTCCCCCTTGACATCTGCGTTGCTGGTGGACAGGATATCCTGCCAAATGCAAGAAGACAACTGTGTGACCCACCTTGGGCGAGAGGCACCGCTCGCTGATGCGAGCACAGCAGGAGCGGGTGCTGCCTCTCCTTGCCCAGAGACGCATCCTCAGCACACAAAGAGCAGCCGGGGAGACCTTGCAAAAGCAGGGGGAGGAAAAAAAAAATCCAACAAAAAGATTAAAAAAAAAATAAATAAAAAAGGAGTTTAGGTGAGTAGCACATACTCAAGGGAAAGCAGATGAGAGCAACAAATGCAATTTAACAGACAAAGTCTTGCTTCATAAAACCAACAGAGGAACGGATTAAACCACCTGGCAATCTTGGCAAGAAAAAAACGAAAATCTCAGGCAGTGACAAAACCAAACAGGTGTAACAGGTATAAAACTTTTGCTTTCCAATAATACCCCTCTCTTCCCTGGAATGCTTTAACAGGTGCAGAAGTTCAAGTTACAGCGTGGAAGTGGCAAATACACAGCATTAGTGTCTGACGTGCTTGCTGAGCAACCGGGGATGTTAATAACTGGCAAGGTACACTAATCTCTGATTGCAACATTTGGTTTACCTTAATCTGGAGGGACAGCTGTATTAAAGAGGGAATTATACTAATCAGTTCAAGGCCCTTGCATATAAAACTTCCCATTAGGCTTAAAGTACAACAGCTTACGCTCATTCTCTAGGAGCCTTACGTCTGGTTCTGAATAAGGCTGTCTCTCATTTACAAGGTACAAACCGAAAACAACGGAGGGAGAGAGCTGACAGTTGCTGGAGGATGGTTGATAGAAGAACAAGCTACTAATTCTTTGAAATTTTTTACAGCACAAAACTAGCTGTAAGGCATCTTAATACTAAAAAAAAACAGGCATGTGTTATCAACCCTAGGCCATTTTTTCCTGTTACCGGAGGTGACCAACATAAAATAAAATTGATGATGTCAGTCAAAAACAGCTAAGCACAAAGCTTGGCTTTGTTATCTTAAGTCAGAAGGTATGATAGGCCATGCCATATGGCTGTAATCCTCCTATATCTTCCATCACCTAACAGGCAACCTTCATGTAGCATGACCTTATTTGGCTGGTCTCAGGTTAGGGCTGCCCAAAGGGGATTTTTCTGTTTCTGTTATATCCAAAGGTTTATGTTGATTTTTTTTTTTTTTGAGCCCTGCAAACTATAAATCCGACTGATTACTCTGCACTCTTTTGCTTGACTGAGCCTTTACAATCAGACATCCCCGTTAACAATAAGCTCCTAATGAATCAAACATCTATGGCATTAGTTTCACCTAGCTGCCTCTTTCCCATGCACTGCAGCTCTTTGTCAGACCTGGCTTGATGAGAAAAGCTAGTGACACTTGGTGCACCTATTGATAAACAATTCAGTAATGAGGGGCATAACAAAAATTACCTAAAACAACCTGATTAAAAATGACAGGCAAAGGGTACTACAGAGCTTTGCAGTTAAGGTAACTCTGATATGTTGGAACAGTGGGAAAAAATAATTAAGTGCAACAAAATTTGCTTTAAAATTACAAGTTTGTACTCATATTTTGGGATGTAGGGTTTTTTGGTTTGGTTTTTTTTTTTTTTTTTTCTTTTATTTTTCTTTGGGTTTTTTGTTTTGTCTTTTTGGGCTTGGAGTTTGATGAGTGTTAAAAAGAAAATGTTCCATCATACTTTATAATAGATTCATCTTTTCCAGAAAATTTGCAACTCAATAATCTCTCTCTCTCCTTTTTGAAGTACTACATTAATAGCAAAATGCATTGCTCTTCGTAATACAACTTTCTATCTATAGCAAATTCCTATATTATAACTCAGCACTTTACTTCCTTTGTTTAAATATTGGTTTTGTTGCTTAAAAGCACATGTGGGCTGTAAACAAAGGATAAATAAGCTGTGAAAATAAAAGCAGGCTCCAAGGAATAAATAAGAACAAAATGGAAGAGACTGCATCAGGCTCCTGCAATGAACACAGGCATCTCTTTGTGAGAGGGGAAAAAATGTGTTAAAAGGGCACATACTGCAACTCTGAGGCAAACTTTGAAATGGAAGTGTGGAAGCATAAGAGTATTTGATTCAAAATCAGCAATGTGTGGGTTTGCATTTGCGTAGCAGCATGTTGGGAGGGTTTCAATCAGTGCACAGATGCACTTGAAAATCAAATATGGACATGGAGAATGTTTTTGGATATAGTAAATGAGGACTGATGACATGTTTACACTTTGCACATGGATCCAGTACAAAACCATACCCTGAAAAGAAACAATAACCACCATTTGCTGCTTCTCAGGGCTGTAACAAAATGGTGGTGAGGGAAGAGAATACAAGTGAGTGTCTATTCCCACCTGGGAGGGGGCTGCACTGTTTCCCTGCTGATGGGCTTATTTTGCTAACTTGAGAAAGGGCCTTTTTAACAAACATTGGGAGAAAAAATTAAAAAATAAAAAAAAAGACAGTGGTTTGAAATACAATGGTGGGAGAGGAAAAGGAGAAAAAGGAGAAAAAGCAAATTTTGAGCATCACTAATGTCTTTCTATGTTGTCAAAATATTTTCTTTACTGAAGAATTAAAATTATAGTTGGAATGGCACTGAAATGGAATAGGGAATAAATGCAATCAAATGCACTTTCATCGTCTCCAATGGAAAAACTGCAGTTTTGACACTAATTCAGTATCTGACTCTGTATATCCTTAAAGGAGAAACTCCTAGCTTATAAATAATGTATTTCAAGCTATGCTGAGCTGTTAATGAAAGTTCATCAAAATGGCAAAACTTTTTTTAAAAAGGCAATAGCAGTTATAGGCAATTACATCTGACCAGACTATAATGTATCCCTCTGGAAGGCAGCTCAAATTCACAGCATGAAGTAATCTTTTGTGAATGTTTTCCAAATTGTGATGCTTATTTTACATTTTAAAGAAAGAGGCAAAAAGTTAGCTATCTATCAAGAAAGGGGAAAAACATCTGCTCTACACTTTCTGCTAATCAGACATTAAAGAAATGCACATGAACTAATATACCAATTTTCAAACTTTTATGAAGAGTTCATTTCATATTGCTAGAGAAAGATCCAATTCCCATTTATATTGGGGCCACTTTGCACCACCCTGTCCCATCTGATACCCTGAAATGATGCCGAAGAGCTCAAAACTCAGGTGCAGGCCTCTGCTCCATGCAGAGCAATGCTGCTTGCTTCAATGGAGTTACAACCACATGCATAACTAGGGACTATGGCTCAGTAAGTACAATTTTTATTTTTTTTTTCAAATCTCTCTTCTACTTTATTTCCAAGTGCATGCTCTAATCTGTTAATTATATACACAACAAAGCCAAAGTGCTGGTCAAGGGAAATTATTTCTCTGTAGTCAGGATTAAGGCCACATTTTTATAGGCATTATGAGTGCATTAAGGGACCATCTCTGTCAGTAAGCACGTCTCTCATGCAGATCTCCTGCACCAGCCTGGGGAAAACAGATCCTCAGAAATCACCTGCTTCACCAGCAGATGAGTGGGAAAGCAGCCCTACACCTTTGACAGCTACACCTTAGCTTACTTTGAACAACAATCTGTGATCACAGGTACAGCATAGCTATCAAATTTCTTCAGCCTTGCTCTTCAAACTCTTTTCTTCTGGACATTTCCTCCTTTGGCTAATAATCTAGCATAAAAGCAAAGTTAACACCAGTGAGTGATGCTTCCTTACACTATAGGTTATTGTCAGTTTAAGCGCAGTGGGAAGTATGATGAGTTGTGGTTCTTCCATAGTTAGCTTCAGGTGTCTGGCATGTTATTTTGTCCAGTATTTGTATATACAACATAAAAAATTAGGAACATGTTAAACATTCAGATATGTATGCTCCATAATTATAGAATCATAGAATAGTTAGGGTTGGAAAGGACCTTAAGATCATCTAGTTCCAAGCCTCCTGCCATGGGCAAGGACACCTCACACTAAACCATGTCACCCAAGGCTCTGTTCAACCGAGCCTCGAGCACCACCAGCAATGGAGCATTCACAGCTTCCCTGGGCAATCCATTCCAGTGCTTCACCACTCTTACAGTAAAGAACTTCTTCCTTATATCCAATCTAACCGTTCCGTGTTTAAGTTTGAACCCGTTAGCCCTTGTACTATCACTACAGTGCCTAATGAATAGTCCATCCCCATCATCCCTATAGCCCCCCTTCAGATACTGAAAGGCTGCTAGGAGGTCTCCACGCAGCCTTCTCTTCTCCAGGCTGAACAGCCCCAACTTTCTCATCCTATCTTCATACAGGCGGTGCTCCAGGTCCCTTGATCATCCTTGTGACCCTCTTTTGGACATGTTCCAACAGTTCCCTGTCAGTTATAAGACGTTATTAATATGGAATACCACTAGGCTCATATAATCTTAGACTGCTTAGGAAAGCAAACTGGAATTCTGAATTGTTTCTGTTATTTTTCCTTTGTAGTACACAGTAAGGCATTTCCATGTATTTCTCAGATAAGAATGCAAAGTCTCATTTCCTTGATATTACAATAAATACAGTTGTGCTTCATAAACCTTTTCATTTACCATCTTTTCTTTAAAATGGGATAGGAATAGATAGTCTAGTTGTTATTATATAATCATGATTTCCAACTGACAGAAATCAGTGTGGTGCCCCAGGTGTCACCTAAGTGAAACACTGAATGGAAGATAACACAGGTTACTCTTCCAGCCGCAGAGCCGGCATTAACGCCATGGGACGAGGCCTGAGGTGGTGATACTAATGTTACTTCAATCATTATAGGTCAACATACAGGTTCTGATTACACAGAATAATATGCATAATAATATTATCACCTCTTGTGCAGCTTTTGAATCAGACACCTTCATGCTTAGAGCTATACAGTAGCTGTCATCTCATCTCTCTTTGGATGAGAAGGTCCCTTCTTCACCTCCTGTCTGGTACCTTGTACAATAGAGAGAAAAGACCATATGTATATGAAAGAGGCAAACCCTCACACTCTGGGCTGAGGAGGTATTAAGCTCTCTTGATTGAGTATTTTCGTGGTACTGAGCACAACTCAGATGTCTTACTACTTCACCAGAATTAACTTTTTTGTCTCGCTTTTGTCCATCCACCTAAAAGCCTCTTTAACACTGCAGTTTAATATTCATGTCATCAACTGTTAAAAGCAAAGTGGTATAAATAATGAATTAATATGTATGTGCAGATCTCTATTTTGCCCAACATTTCTTACACCCTTTTTATTGGAGCATCAGAATTCCGAAGGTAAATACAAATGCTTTTCCTCTTTCAGCCTGACTTTGTTGTCACCATCACTGCACAGATCAACAGCTCCACCCAAATGGACCACTCCTGTTAGTGCTAACACCAGCTGAACTACATTGACATGCCAGACAGACCCTTGACAGACATGGGAACGATCTGGTTTCATCAGCTTCACTTAGTGAATTGTAATAAATGCAGTGGTCAGGTCTGTCCATAACTCCACAGGGCCTGCAAGGACTCTACTGGGCTAAAATGTGCATGACCATGGCACACACCTTCCAGATTAGGAGCCTAATTGATATTAGAGCCATCTTAGTAAATTTATTGTAAAGGCACTCTCATATGAGCAAACAAAACCTTACAAAGTGCACAACTCAGCTTCAGCTGGGGTTTGCCTTCAAAAAGCAAAACTTGGGACTACATGCTCAGTAAGCAAAAGTGAGCACCTTTCTGCCTCAACAGAACAAACTCCATTTGGCCATACCTCTGCTTTTTAGGAAGGGATTTTGAAAAATAAGCTGTACAGGGACTTTTGTTTGGTTTGTTTTCCCTGGTTTTTGAAAGCTTCATTGGGGTAGACTTTTTTATGACTATGCTTTTAATCCAAACTCTACAGTAAGGCCAAGCTGGAAATAAAAAAGAGAGAAGATCATCAAGCATCAGTTTTAGTTTTTATTTGTTTTAGGGTACAATGAAATCTGAAATATGCCACCAATATTAGGCCTAGGGCAAGATTTTTTGTTACAATGTGGACCCCAGGAGATGCAAAGGTTAAATTTCAAATTTGCTTGAGACAAAACAACCGAAGTAGTGTGGACCCCTAAAACCATCTTACTATCAGAAATGCATTCAAAGAGTGTTCTTGCTTTCTTTGATACTTATCAGATAAATATACATTGTGTGGAGCTTCAGCTGCTCCAGAGTTAATGATGGAGCTATATTTATTTTTTATCCTTGAAGATATGGTCTGATCAAGTAAAAAGATGAATTAGTAAAGAATACAAATTTATGTAACTATAAACCTATATTCAGTATGCTTTGTCACCACAGAGAACAGATGAGTTTTCACATCATGAGTCTGTAGTTCAATGCTTGCTCAAACATCCAGTTTTGGGAAGTGCACAATTTTTAAAGATTTTGTTGAAACCAGGCATTAAGAAGTTAGGTACCTTTCCTCAAGGCAACAACTTATTCCGATCAGGAGACCATTTTTACTTCCTGTTCTTGAAAAGCACTTTGCTATTCACTCAGTATGTTCTATTAGCAGAAATTAGAGAAAGTTCTGATGCATCATAGCATGTGTCTGAAATTCTAATTAACAAGAAGTCATCTGTAGTTGTCCAACATCATATTATTAATTCACAAAGCAATAAAGGAATATATTTCAGACTGAATGAGAAGATACGTAGTGAATGGGGTCATAGTATTTCACTGCACATAATTTGTCGTGATCTTTAACTATTTCAAACCTATAGAAATCAACTTGTAAAATGCCTTACCATGAACATAATTTCTCACAGATAAAAAGTAGTTACACCAATATAATTTATTCTCATGAGCTTAAAATCTAAATTAGATCTAAATCTGTATAACCCAGGGTTCCATAAGGAAGTACATTTTTGCTGTGGATATGTAGACTTTTGTTCTTTATGTATTTTTGAGCAAGGAAAGCCATTCTAGGGACATCGTAATATGCTTTCTAGAATTATGATCAATACATATTCATTTATTTAAAATTCTTTTTAATATCAGGAACAGTAGATTGGATAATTCATTAAAAGAGCACATCTCAGTTAAATTCTAATTCCAAAAGTCTTAGGGAAGACATTTTTAACCCACACTTCTTCAAGAATGCTGACTTTTCAAAATATATTGTCACTAAATAAAACGTTCTTCTTCCTTCCTATTAAAAAAATAAATAAGTTAATTCTGAACTACAGAGAAACCCAAATCATTCATTCATTCATTATCTTTCCAGAAAGAGAATGTGCAGTTACTAGAATTTGATACAATTAGTGCTCTGAGAGTCCTTTAAATACAAACTTATGAGAGGAAAGAAAAAACAAGTCAAAGTTCATTGTGACTGGCTGGAACAAAATGCTTTAAATCAATATGACTATAGCTCATCTGCTCATCATTTAGTCATTACCTGGGAGACAGGACCTCCTGTTATGCCTGACTTTTTATTTTTTTTTATACAGATTTAGACTGCCTCAGTTCCACAGACACATTTGAAGCCAAAGTTATTCCAGACTCACCTCGTCGTACTGCTAACTCTTCATATATTATTTTATTTACTCCTGTTTGTTCTTTACATTGGATACAGAGATAAACACATGGAAATATTGGCATGTTCAAAGAAGGTTAGTTCAACAACAAAAGAGGGCACATTTATAACATCCCGAATAAAATGACAACATAATGATTCTCCTAAAGAAGAAAACATGTTTTAAAATATTTTCTTTGAATCAAACCTTACAATGAAGACAAATGTTGCATGTTTTAGAAATATTTTGGAGTATTAAAAAAAATTTCAGAAGCCAGGTTAAAACATGTTTCTAGTGCAAGTTCAGAAACAGAAACTTTAGTGTTCAACATACAAGAAGCCTAAGGACATAAAGCATGTATATAACTAAGGAAAGGACATTTTGGTGACCCTATGGACACAGAGGGCCTAATCCTTACCCTACTGGCACCAACAGAAATCCCAAATCTACTCAAGTCAGTGACGTTTGACCAGGATCTGCCACTGGGATGAGAATCAGAGACATTGTGTATATGCCTGGCTTTACTGAAAGCCACAAAACTTCCCCACAAAAGCGGCCACTGGGTTTTTAGGCAGTGCATGTGTGGGCAGCAAAAGCTACTTGGTCATAATTGTGACAAAGCAAAGCCTTTAATTCTAGTTCTAAACTGGAATACATGACCATTTCTTCTTTTGGGGAGATGAAACAGGAGTCAATGCCATCTCTGGAAGAAAAGCTTATGATGCAACCTCAAAATAAATACACTTATTTGCATATACAAACACTGGAACCACATATGCATCCACTAATATCCCTTCTTTAAACTGTTAGGAATATCACATATGCTACAGCTCACACCAAGTAGAATAATGAGGGAGGTGTTGTTTCTTGATATTTTTGTAAGTTCATATAACCCTACTGTCAAAGCAACTCTAGGTTTATCAGAGCTATCATATAAAAAGGACTTACCACAAGCAAGTTTATTTAATACTCAGCTGTCTTAACTTCAGCCCTCTCTCAGGCCTGTGTGTATAAACTCCTTATTACAGCTTAATCACACTAGTGTTAGAGAAAGACAAGCTCTGAACCGAACAGCTACTATCACCTCCTTCTCTCTTTTCCTTTCCCATGAGGTTAAAGGTGGAAAAAAATAAAAAAAAAAAATCTACTAGATGTGTGTCTAAAATGAAGTGTAAATAGGTATGGAAAACCTATGAGAAAACTGTTACAGAAGGTGCCTAAATGGCCAAGTGCAAAGGGTGACAAGAAAATTATGTTGGCATACAAAAGGCACGAAAATAAGAAAGATGTGGTACAATAGATAACTGGCCTGAGTCTATCAACTGGCTGGTGGTTTCTGTTCCACCCACCTCCCCCTCAATATCTTCATTTTTTTGTTATTATATAGGACATTCATGATCAGTACCAATGTTATAATGATAGTAAATGCAGGATTTAAGGTATATAAAACCTTCAGCCAACATTA
Organism: Forpus xanthops; assembly: GCA_032466535.1. Lineage (NCBI taxonomy): Eukaryota > Metazoa > Chordata > Aves > Psittaciformes > Psittacidae > Forpus > Forpus xanthops. The sequence goes on along the minus strand of JASSUY010032533.1, from coordinate 23,640 downwards.
GAAAGCCACCAAGGGGGAGTTACCTTGCACAAGGTTCTATTTAGTGATGTCTCCACTCTTTCACTCCCTGACTGCAAATCAGCATTTTTAGTGGACAATAGGCTCAGCAGTGGCCTTATGATTGCCTCTTTTCAAATGGAAATGGCTATCCTAACTCCTCTGCCAGGTTTTTCTTACTATAGCACAAATTGCAGTTTACAAGGCTCTAAGGGGGGGAAAAAAAAATCTTAGCTGAATATCTTTTTTTTATTCGACAAACTGACATGTAAATTACCCTTTAAGTGCTCCACTCTAGGTCTCTGATCATCTCCTAATTGTCACAGTCAATTGTAGCCAACAGTCTCTTCAATCCCAAGCGCTTTGACAACAAGCACAAGGATCAAAGCAGAATCAGCTCCCTTCAATATCCTTCTGTTTAGGATGCTACAAAAAGCCTGAAAAAGAAAGGTGTAAGGGCATTAGTGGAGAAGGAACTGAGAGTAGAAAGTACTATAGCAGTAATTTTCTTCTTCACTAATATTATATGTCCTTATATACTCTGTTATCCCATGTTCAGCAGGAATACATAAACATTACAGAGAATAAATGGAGTTTAAAACTACTCGGAGATATTACTACTTAAAAATAAACTCATAATGCATTTCTGCTGCCTTCTGTATACCTCCCCTCTTCTTTCCCACTCCAGATTTCACCTCCCCTTTGGGAAGGGGTATAACAGCAATTATTTTATAAGCAAATTTGTTTTTTTCCTAGCAATCGCTGTCTTCCAGGATGAGCTGCGTTGCAAACCATCTTATTCTACTGGAAACCAAGTTTTTTTCATGGGGCTAGTACAACTTAGACATGTAGCAGGTAATTTGTGCAGCTCTGCTTTTGCTTTCTGAAGCGCCTATGACCAACTTATGGTCAGGCAGAGGCTGGAGTAAAACCCTCTCATTCAGTTTTAGTCCAGCTCCAGAACGGCCAGTTTCAGTCGCATTCAAAATGGACTGGAAAGAAAGACAAGAATAAATTCAGCAGTCCTAAAAGCCTGTCCAGGGGGAAATATATATATATATATATTTGCTATAATTCCGAAAGAAGAGTCACCTTTTATTGTATCCAAGATCATTTTAGATCAGCACCATGCTACATCACTTTGATTTTTGTACTATCTTGCTGTGTTTGATGGTATAAGCTTGCTTGCTCTGCAATACACTTTCCTACCCTCACTGCCTCACAGATACTCAAAGCCTTGTTGCATTCGTGCTTCTAGGGAATAGGAGTAAGGAGGAGCTATTCTAAGTCATATTTTTACTTCAAAACTTGTACATATCCACGAATGTAGCAGTAACTCCCACGGAGGCTCACAAACAGCTTCTGCCACACAGGCTGCAGGGGAGGAATAGCACGGCTCCTGCAGAAAATGTGCTGCTGGAGTGGGAGAATGCCTGCAGGATACCAAGGAGGAAAACTGGGAATGTGCCAAGCTCTAGAGTATCTCAGAAGGATCTCCAAATGGCTAAACAGGCTCTGCAGGGTTAGGCAACCAGATCCTTTTGGCCTCTCTGATGATCTTGCTGCCATACAGAAAGGAAGCAAGAGACTACATCTATTATCCTGGAGCTCTGTATCTCCCACTCCTGAAAAAGATACTTCCCACAACAGATTGCTTGAGTGCTTGAAGTCCATGGAAATTTGGAGGTGAAAACTTACTTGCTCTTTCATGAGAAATTAATTCACTTCTTGTATCTATTTTTAAGAAAGCGACACTTGACATTTCTTAAAGGTGACACACCTTATCTGCTGGCTCACATAAAATTGGAGGAATGATTAGAGAAAGCTGAATGAGTTTAACATCATATTGAGTCCCACTTTCATCATCCAGATTCTGGGTTTCTGTATACAAGATGAGCAGAATTAGATCCACAGACCAGCAGAAACCCAGTCATTTGTGTACCAGGACCCCAAGGAAAGGCTTGCGGGCAGATGTTCCTAAACCATTATGCTTCCTAGAGAAGACCAAAGACGCAAATAATACTTATTTGCGCACAGGAAATACTTGGAGGTCACAGGGAAGCAACCTCACATACAGTGAGACTTCCTACAGAGCTGCCTCTGCACACATCCACTGCTGCCTGCTCCTGCCTGCACCCACCGCCTCGCACCCTGCCACCGTCAAAGCCCCTGGCACCACCTTCCACACAAAGATGAGTTAGAGATGTTAAATGTAGATAACACATTAGAAACAGACTGGTGAGAAAAGAGTGTTTTCAATAATGAATAGGAACAAAAAGTCAAAATTTCTCATGGGAAAGATATTTTAAAAAATGTTGAATGAGAAATATCAAAAACACTCATTTGAATGATGTTGAAATAATATAGAAGGTTAATCTAATATATCATTTAAAATAAATACAAAACCAAAATTATAAAACTGAAGTAAAACATCGGTCTTGTCAAGCTGTTTTATTTCCATATCATCAAAGGAGAATACTTTAACTCTTTCTGAATAAAAATTTAACTGAAAAAGCATATTCTACAGAAAAATTTCCAGCTTAGTGAAATGTGCTTTCACCACCAGTGAATTTACAAATATTTTGCAGCTTTGTAAAAAGATTAATATCTTCCCCAGAGAGTTGAATTCTGAGGTGACTTCAGTTAAAATGTCTATAGTATTTTCCTTAATATTGCATCGCACAAGGCAAACCCCTTTATTTTCTAGAAAGATTATTCAAAGACACCAGGACACCTTCCAGATGAAACGTTCCCAACATTAGCAACTTGTTCTATGGCTATTTAGCTCACTAGAATTAACTTGGTATGTAAAGATATTTTCACCTCTTCATTTACCCACAAGAGTGCCACATGCCAATAAAGAACAGCAAGGTCACCTGGAATGCAATTAACCTTTTTTTTTTTCTAAACAATGCTTATTTAAACAACTGAAAAATTTCCAAATAAGACATCAGCCAACAGAGCCTGCACTCTTTTCTCATTTTAACTGAAAATACATCCAAATACTTATTACGACTTATTATAACTGTTGGTTCCCAGCTTTGTCGGCAAAGCAGTTGCTGATAGTCTGCAGAGAGATGAGTAGAACAGTAGTCCTGGACATTTCCCTCAGCTGCTAAATCATAATAAATAAGGTTAAAATAATATTATTTTGCTATCAGAATTTTTCTATTAAGGTAATTCCCATAGTGTTTGCAAACTACAGATTTCATTACCAGAAAGTAGTAGAGGGTCCACATGACTGCAAAAGGAAGGGATGAGGCAATTTTCCCCTAACATAAGACACATATTATGGAAGAAGTTGAAAAAAGCCCTGCCCTGTCAGAGGGTATGTTGTTTCTTTCAATGCAAGGAATCCTCAGCACTAGAGATTGTTAGACAGACTAAGCCATTTTTTGCACATGACTATTTCATAGTACTTCAGAAATCGCAATTTATTATGGGTGATTGAATGCCTTGCATGACTGTAACAAGGGGAAAGTTACCATGATATCACTTATGCAATGGAGCAGCAGGCAAGAAAACAGCTCCTCCAGCTGCATCCCACACAGAGAAACAAGTCATGGAGCTGCCTGGGAGCACAGGGACTCCTCTGGAAGCATTACCCCAAAAAAGGAGCACTGAATGACCATCAGAAGCATGGTTTACTGATAGGATACTGGTACCCTTTCTTACAGACTTCAACAAAGCCCCCCAATCTGGTTGTAAAAGAACGGAATAGCGCTCATTGTGTTACTGACATTCCTCTCAGAGGGGTTGGCTTTTCAGTAAGTAGTTATATTTCCTAATTTAGTTCTCCACCACAACCATGGATTTTTGAAGCCCTCATTTTTATGCTTCTGAAAAGCAAAAGTATGAAAGGTTACATTTGGGAAGTCTTGAAGTGACAATCAAAGCTGCAGTGATGTGATGTGACATGAAAGTCCATGGCCACATAACCGCTTCAGGACTATTGCAGGGTTACTGATATGGCTCCTAAATTGCCAGTGATTAAACAATGTGCTCTGGTCATTAAACTTTTTTTCAATTCAGTCTTTCAGGCAACAAAGACATGCTGTTTCTCTCTGGAATGCCTTGCAGGTATCATTGCTGAGTTTGTCAAGAACTCGGCATCAAGCCATTACCTTTGCAACAGTCAAAGCCATGTGAAATGCCTTCAGAAGTCCTTAGGAAGCCATCTGCTTAAGCCTTAGCTGAGACGGGTTTTAAGGAAGTCACATGCTGCATTTTAAGTGATTATTTCTCAACAGAGCTCAGGGGTAGGGAGGGAGGGCTGGTGGCCACAGCTACTTCTGTGCAATGACAGAGATTCAAGCTGGTGGTCACAGGACTTATACTGAAAGAGCTGAGTTGTGTGCAATTGCTTGGTCTTGGGGAGAAGAGGCTTTCTTGGGTGTCTTCATTGCGCATTAGCACAGTTTCTATTGCAGTTAATCATACAGCTTCTACTCTAGCCACATTCTCCTAAGCCCAGGAAAACACTGCAATCCCATTTTATAGAGGAGGACATTGGGTCTGTTTTAACAGTGGGATCCAAGCTGCCTAAGACCTAATAAGAAGATATGCTACTGTGCAGTGAATTCACCAAGGTCATAAAAAATTGGTTTCAGAGCTAGGACCACAGCATGGCAGCTCCCAAGTCTTAATCTGTGCTCAGGCTCTTTGGTATCACAAAGACCTTCCTGCTTTTAACTCTTCCTTGGTCAACACCAGGCAGTTCCATACCTTGAGAACATTTCCCACTTTCAGGCTCATGAACAACAAAGTACAGAACAGGGCCATCATTCATCAGCACTGACATTAGAATTTGATTGTAAAGAAAGCTGTTTCAAATAATAACCAGAGTTAGGAAAGCATGTCTAGCCACATGTTTTTTCAGAAGAATATTATGCAGCATATATCAGCCTAGACAGGAGCTTCTTCATAAAACTGGTTTCAATATTGGACTTTATGGCATCTGATAGAGTGAATATAGGCATTGTTTTACAATAACAGAATTTCTATCTATTACTAATCTGTAGTTTTAATTGACACTAATCACAAAGATCCACAAGAATAGAGTGAGTGTCCATTTCTCACAGCCCATCTATCTTGCATATAGTTACTTAGGACTCGCATACCACCAGTTTAGAAACATGCGTAATTGCTTATGGTCAACATCGTATCACTGCCAGATCACACATTAAACAGATAACCACCATTATTATAAGAGCAACTTCCTTGACCTCATATTTTGGTCTGGCTCTGAATTCCTGTACTTTACCAGTTTGGTTTATTACATTATGCCAGCCTTCTGCCTGTACATGTGATTTTCTACTCCTGTAAGTGACCAGTGCACCAGACAGCTTCCTATAAAAATGCATATTTGAGCACACAAATAGAATAAATTCAAGAAATATGATCACAGTTGCTCCTGCATTTTTTTATAAACACAGTCTCTGCTTTTTTATTATAGTTAAGGTACAGCGTGTTATTTGGCTGAGGAATCTCACTTCAAAATGTAAAAGGTTCAGGCAACCACATATTTGGAAGTAGAAATCTTTCCTTAAAACATGACTCTGGTTTTTAAACACAGCAAAATTTTTGGAAACTTCAATTTCATAAAGTCTGCCAAAGCTCTAGTCACATGTAACATGTTCTTGGTGCTTACATATAATGTTTCAAATAATAAACAACATCTTGTTTAGTGCAGAATGGAAAAAAAATGGGGGAAAGCACTCATTAAGAGTCAAAGCTTTACTTCAGTACTAAAAACAAAACATGTTCTTTTCAATGAAACCTCAGAATAACTTTTATGGTATATTAATAAGAGATTCATGTGGTCTTCAAGCCTTTAATAATTGCAGTTAAAACAGTAGGTTAAATTCTTACAACAATTAGATAAATTATATTACAAAAGAAAGAACATTTCGTATTTGTTGAAGCACATTCAGACTTTCAATGACAAAGAAAATTTCTGTTCATCTTAATTTGATAACAGAAGGAGTTACATATTGTACATACCTATGCATCGTCAGTAGCCCTTCAATGCTGTCTATATAAATTCGTTTATCATGCATGCTTTATTCAGGAACAAGGCTGTATTTAAAAAAAGAAAAAAAAAAAAAAGTTGTTTCCCTATGAAAGCTCATAATACAGAATATTCATAGTTTAAATATATGCACAGTCATCTCTTCTAGTCAGACACCATTTCAGTCCACTCATCAGAATACACATTAACAAAATGATATTGAGATACAGAAATAGCACACTGCAGCCAGGATTGAAGTATGAGCCATAATACCTACCTCACTGGGTTCTAGTAAGGTTTAATTAATTAATGCTTATGAGCTCCTAAGATCATCACTTCAATTCATTATCACCCCCATTTGTTTTGTATCCCATTTTTCCCCTCAGTTCAACAGTGATTTTCTTTTGGAAGGTGTTCCATTTATAGAGTAATGAACAGATGAAAGCAGTTGGAGTGATTTGCAGGAGGATGAAAGGGAGCAGGAATCTTTCCCTTTTTCTTCTGCTCAAGTCATTTGGTATCAGATTTAAGAGCATGAAGCTTCATCTTATGCAAGGTTTTTCTCAAGAAGCAACTCCTGACCAAAACTGCTACAGAAAAATATGCAAGTAAGAAAATTATATCAAAGAATTTTGTATTAGTTTGGGAAAGCTCCATGCTTATATTTATCTTAATTAAAGATGTGTATGAACCACAAAGTTCAGAGGGGGCATGGATGCAGGCATTTGGTTCTTGTCTCATTTCTAATAATTATTAGATACATTGGATGGAAATAGTTGGAAAGGAAATCAATAAGAGAATGAGTCAAGAAAATTAATGGCAATTTCAAATACTTACATGTATAGGATTTCATTAAAGGGCAAGACAAAATAAAATTAGTAGTCTCTAGTAAAGCAAAGTATGGCTTGATCAAACTTCCATTCAGTGGAATCTTCTTTAAAGACTTCAGATTTTGGCATTAAACAATTTGGTTTAGGGAACTTAACAAAAAAGAAAGGGAAGATTATCTGGAGAAACCCCAAGATTGCCATAGAGTTCAGGGAAGAACCCAGATTAAGACAACAAAATTACCAGTGGAAGAAAAGATGATGAAGAAGATTAGAATTTGATAATGGATTAATTTAATTATTCAGGTCTTGATTGGTATGATAACTGTGGAATCTAAGAAAGTTTGTTTGTATCTGGAGTGCTATTAGTCCACTGAGCAACCAGTAGCTGTGCTGAGCCCCATACTTGGAGTTAGGCATGTATATTATTATAAAATTAATTTTGATTATAAAAAAATTAATTGCAATTATTTTCAATTAAACTTTTAAAGCTAATGATAGGTCTTCAAGCCTCGCTATCATAAAAATCCTCATTGTTTTAAAGGATAAAACTGTAAAAATCATCCTTAGCGAGAAAAGCTTGGGAAATTCACAAAGTAAATATACTTGGGTCAAAAGAGCAATTAAGAACATCAGAACATACTCTTATTATTCATTCAAAGGCAAAAAACTTATGAAAAATAAAAGAACTGACACAACCGATGGTGAGGGGGATATGTACCAATAATACACAGTGGCGGCAATCCGATAATAGTGAACTAGGGGGAAATAAATATGCTTTTGTGAGGGGTGTTTTGCAGTTAATCTCATTAAAAAGTTCTTCTGACTGGATTTCAAAGATGGAACCTTATCTTTCAGGACTTACAAATATAGTTTCTGATTTAGGTATTTTTGCTCCTGGCATACCAAACCAAGGGCTTAGCAGTTTATAAATGGAATTGACCTTGCGCAGTCCCATGATCAGAAGATAAGTCTCCAGTTCCATATATTATATATTTAATATAATCAACATACCTGGGAACAGGTACTTAAAATTAATTTCTCCCTCAAGATGGAAGAGCTCCAGCAAGAACAGTGGGCAGCAACCGCCAAAGCCTGTTAAAGCTGAGGTCTTCATCTTTGAAGTCTCTTTCAGACAAATACTAAAATTGACTAGGTTTTCCTATGGGCTGGACATAAAATTTCATCATAAACTTATGTGGAAACAAGCACTCTGGGTGATGCTGTGCTTTGTACAGCACTGAAGACTTTTCATCTGCTACTGAAAGAAAGAGGTCTAAATCTGGTTTAGCAGATGTTAGGAACCACCACAGGATTTGGTGTGTTACTAGGCTGCTGAGTAAAGCATGCACAGCCTGTGGTGTCCCTAAAACCTTCCTGACATAAATTAATATTGTTTTCCCTAGTCCTTTCCTTGGCTTGTAGAGAAAGCTCAAATCTCTTGCATTCGATTTCTATCCCATATTTCTAAAATAAAAAGGCCAGTCCCAGGTTGGTCAAAACCTTTCCTAGCAGTCTTGCTTTCTCATTGGTTAAAACTGTATTCATTCTTTTCATGAAAATTAATCTTCTTTTAGGGCAAAACTCAGTTTTCATTTAAAAAAAAAAAAAAAAAAGAACAAAAAAAAAGCCTAAACAAAACAGAACAAAAAAGAATATAAAACACCTTGAAAAAAATAAGATTTTGCTTTTACAAAAGAAAATGTTTCTGTTTGGAACCACAACCACGGTGCTCTACTGCTTGTTCTTTGCCATGCTCTACAGGCCAGAGTGTAGTTCATGCGATGAATCATCACACTTCAGCAGAGACCCGAATGCTGCAGGAGGCAGAGATCCTGTTTGTACAGGACTGTGGCACCCAAACTGCAGCATCTAAGAAACAGACCCAATAAGAGCTGGATAATACAAATTTCATTTGTGTTAAATTTTTCACCTGGTTTCAGTTCAAGGGGAGGAACTATTTTCAGTTCAAAAGGGGTTACTTTTCCAATATTGCAATCAAACTAAGCATGAATCTAATATTAATCAAATACCTACTGTATTTACCAGTAATTGCCAAGTTCCTCATTGTAATAGAAAGATCTACAGATGTGAACAGAAAGCTGGGAAGGATAGTAAACATCCTAAAACAGTAAAACAATTAAAAAATAAAGCATAAGGAATTGCTAATATGAAATATAGTATTATATAATACGTATAATTTAATAAATTATTAAGACTGGTTTTGCAGCAGCAAATTAAGGTACACTTCTTGAGCCGAAAAAACCCATACAAAATGTGGATAGAGATCTGTAATAAATCAGAAATGTTAAGAAGCTTCCCAACAGTCATTTTTATCTCTTGGCAATGAAGTAAAGCAAGTGTAGTGCATAAGGGTTAAGTCCTCAGCTCACATAAATCAAGTTAACACCATTTAAGTTATCAAAATGTATTCAAAGTCAACTTCATTTACTCCAGCCAAATATCTATCCCTAACTCTATCCTTTTCATTTTTTAGTACATTAACTATTTTAAAATGTTCAGCTTTAAAGCCCAGTATATTTCAATGTAACCTCCATTACATATACGGACTTTTGCTTACACATGGATATGCAAAGGAATATATATATATGAATTTTTTTAAGTCATAAAATAAACAAATCAACATAACAGAATTCATAGCCATGAAAAATAGAATAGGAATAATTTTGCAGGATTTAGTAAGGAAATGAGCTGAAAATCCTAATTTGAGTATAGTCAACCAATGTGGATATACGAGCAGGAAATCTTGCTAAAATAATTTGTTGGAATTCTTCAAATATATCTCTGCTAAGGTAGACAAGGAAAATACTATGAATGGCATACAATATGCCTAGAATTTCAAAAGAGTTTGATAAGATCCTACACTAGAGATTACCAGCAAGGTACAAAGCCACTGCATAAATAATAACAAACTTTAATGAACTGATAACAGTCTGAAAACAGCATTCAAGGAATGACTTAGAGACTGGCAGTTAATACAGGGTAGTGCTTTGGTCAGGTTAGGAGCTTGTTTTGTCTCTAATCTATGTAAAAGAATTAAATCAGAATATCAAAGGTGATGTATCAAAATGTGCCAGGAACACTAAATTTAAAGGGGCTCTAGCAACAATTGTCTAACACCAGTTATAAATGCAAGATCCAGATCACCAGTAAATGCAGCATCAGCACCGTTAGGAATGTGCTGCTGTGCTGGAGCACAAAGCTGATAAAGCAATGTAAATGGCTGGGTTTTTTTTTTTTGATGCAGTGGAAAACATGGAAATATGCTCCACATAGGAGAGGGATGGAAAGAAATGGTGAAGTGTATTACATGAGGGACACAGAGATACCTAACTGTTGCTCAGAGGAAAGGGAGGAGCTCAAGGAGGAACTGGAATTCCAGGAAAAGGGAAGCAATATACAAGAGAATGCTTTGAGCTTTCTAATCATTAGAAAATGGGAAGTTCAGAGGAGATTAAAAAATCTTTTGAAATCAAGTAAATAAATAAATGAAATACCTTTTTTCTATCCCAATATAATGGATAAGTATTAGGGTAAGACCTTTTACCCCAGGGATGGCTACCTTATGCTTTTACCATAAGGGCCAGATAACAAAACTAATCCTGTTTCCCCTGAATCCAAACCCCATGCAGTTTTGAAGCAGTGCCCATCCCTTTCTGCCCCAAGAGTGACAAACCTGTTCAGAGTAGCTGAGTGTAACCAGCGGACCAGGGGACAAATCAAGAGCCTCAGGGCTCATTTCTGTGCTGCCGCAGCTCAGGTCTATGTTGGAGCAGCTTCACAGACTTCCTGATGCTTTTTCAGAAGCATCAAAGAGATTATGGCTAAATCCTATTTACAAGAGTGTCTCTTCACTATGGAACACAAATTTGTGTGCTCCTTGAAAATGACCTGGGTCTCCTAAAACTTGGAGGAGTTTCAGGGACCTAGAAAAAAAGCCGAGATGCCAACTGAGACCCTTAAACTCACTCTCAGTGGGATTATTTTATATTCCCTGGGGACAGGATCCATGAAAGGAAGACAGCAGTAAGGAAAAGAAAGCAAGAACAAGATTCTGAAGTCCAATGGTCAGATACTTTGCCTAACAGAAGGCATTTATTGTCCTCCAATAAATTTTGATTAAAAAGATGAAATTTAAAAGAATGTTAAACAGGACTGAAACCTCCAGCATCTGAGATTATTTAAGCGAAGACCTTATGGTAGTTGTTTTATCCTTGATAGTAACTCCACAGAATTTCAACATGTATTTAAATAAAACATAGCATTAGTTAAAAATAGGCTCTGCTCTCTATGTGTCTACTACTTTTCTCAACTTTTACATCCATGTTACTTCAAAAAACTTGTCCAACACTAGAAACAAACTCTGTTGGCTTTGCTATCATACTTACCTTACTCATTTTAATGGACCATCTTTCGACACCAAGACCAAAAATTTGAGTATTTATCAGAACTGTACAAAGACTGAGATTTCAGCTTACAGCACTTTTTTTACCAATAATTCTTTTAATTATCCTTATGCAGGAACCCTCACCAAAGAGCAGTCTGATATTGTCGTAGTCATTACACTAACCTCAACTTTTGCAGAACTGCCTTTAGATAAGAAATGAAAAAAAAAACCCAAGGATTTTAGGAAAAAAAACCCACCGTGTCCAACAGATGCCATGGGAAATACTTTTTACATCCTGTATTGCCCAGATCAATCTTGTCCAGTTCCAAGGTGGCATTTTCAATTCCTCTTTGGATCACCAGCCCCCTGGTAAGGTTGAATTCAATCCTCCAAATTCAAAGGTAAATTTTCTTGAGACTTTTACAGGATTTTCTTAATCACTGTGAATCTTGGATATGAGCCTGAAGTTTTCAATGCCCCTTAGATACTGTTCATTGATTTATTTTTTTTTTCACCATCTACATGCCCATTTTTTTCTCTCTGCTATAACTGTTTCTTCACCTGCCTGAAACCAGAAGATTTCTTCTTTTTCTTCTGTTTCCAAGTTTCTCACAGTTCTCTCCACCCAGCACTGCCATTTTAGTTCCTGAATAAAACCTCAGTGTTTCTCAACAAAGTACAGAATTTCTTCCCCTAAACAACCTCTGCTATCAGTGCCTCTTTTATTTATTTGTTTATAGGGAAAATATTGAAAAAAAACCAAATCTATTCATCATAAAAACAAGTCGCTTTCCTGAACAAGAAAGTGTAGCTAAATACCAGAAGTAATTGTAAACATATTAGTCTTCCGGGATTTCAACGTACTTAAGCACCCAGTCTACAAGTCTTTTTTCAATATTGCATCAGAGCTATCTTCTTTGCCTGCTTCCTACTTTGTATTTCACCCAGAGTACTTTTGTTTCACCAGCCTATTGGTCTTTGAAGTTTCATAATCATGCAGGTTTATTTGTGAGTTGCGTTTCTTTCCCCATGTTTGTGTTCAGATCCCTAATGACAATCTCCTTTGAGTTGTCACAGAGGAAGGAAAACCCCAGGGTTTTTTAAATTACGGCATTCTGGGGAAGAATCTCCATGTTAATTCAGTTTCAACTTTGCAAGCAGAAAATTTAAAGTGAGATAGTTTTTTAACAAATAAAACCACTTAAAAATCTTTGTAATATTGATTTCTCTACCAGCAGCTTTCAAACTGTATCTTGACTTTAGGAGGTCATTATAAATAACAACTTGACTACCAAAAGTCCCATTCCACCTTAAAAATTGTACTGAGTCCTCAAACATCAATTTTGAATCAATGCTAGTTCTGTATAAATAAAGTGTGATACGGACACTCCAGCAAAGGATAGCCTGCAAATCAAAAGAACTGTTAATGCGCAAGAAACATGTTAGATTTTTCTCCAACAATTCTAATTTTGATCACTTTTCCAGAGGACTTCAATCACTCAAGTAGGAATAAGATAAGAAGCAATCATTGTTTCTGGCTGTTAAAGATGCTTGATATAAATGAAGGCTGAGCCTAATCTTTCCTAAAAACACCTTAAACATTAAAATTTTCATAATCAGGATGAAAAGTGAAGTAGCAGTTGTATCTGATGAGTTTAAAAGAAAAAATATGGCAATTCAAAAAAAGAAGGTCTAAGAATAAACAGTAAATTCATGTAGAGCTATCTAATTCACAGCGAAGTAGGCATTATGTCAAATAAAACCACTGAGTGAGCTGAAGTATTAATGAACAGAAGAGATAGCCAGACATGTTTATATAGGCAGACAGGGCTGGAGGATATATCAACAATGCTGGGAGGTGTGTTGTAATAAACTTGAAGGGGGACAGATTTGCTGGGCCAAGTGTCCGTTTCCTGTCCAGGAATGTCTTATGTCCTCATTACCCTTTCACCTCTGGACAGATGCAATATTAAAATCTGGCTCATATCTTAAGGAAATTAATTTTAATGTCCTTAATTTAGTCTCCAGTCCACATATATCCATATCACAAAATAATCATACTATTTGGCTCGATGGACAGTGTCTGCTCAGGAAAGAGGCCCATCCTGACGTGGCAGGGCTGTTGCAAAGCGAGCCTAAGACCTCTATGAAGCATGCTTAGCCCGTGTAATGCATGTGTGGTACGTTCACACTGAAGAGAAGTCATCTTACATTCATTCCTTTGTTTTTCTGGTATCCTTTGCATATAGTATTTTAATTACCAAAGCAGTTGGCATGGTATTATATCATGACAACACTGAAGCTGGAGAGGAAAAAATGTGGCCTCTTAGTTTTCTCATTTTTGATTCACCTCTAAATAGAGGGTAAGCTCAACCTGAAGCAAGCTATGGGCCTGATTTGGTACAACTTGCTCCTCTCTGGAGCACAGATGAGGACTGCAGGGTTTAGTGCTGCACTGATTGATTACGTAGTAGAGAAAATACTACTGGCATGTTCTGGTACTGAGGATTGATATGTATTGCTCCAGATGTGACAGTCAACTGCAAAATAATCCAGAGTCAGAAAGGGGCAAGTGATTGTGGCAGTGAAAAAAATAAAAATTAATTATCTAAAGGGTTTTATATTTTACGTTAGCAAATAATTTTAATCAATTGCATTGTATCTCCATCCAGGTTTCTGATCTGAAATCTTCAGCAATTGGTGGGCAGAGTTGTAGGGCACATGTTCTCTTCATTTAGAAAACATCTATGCTGCACGTTTGCCAACACTGTGGGTTTCTTCTCTGTATCTTTCTCTAAGAAAGTCTTTTTATGCCTTTGCAATTATTTTCTTATGATCTATTTGCTTACCAACAGAAGGAGCATAAAATAGTATGAGAATACTTGAAGAGTATTAATGGAAATGTCAATTTACTGGATGCATTTTGGGGTAGAAAGAAGGGTGTAAGATGAAGGCTAAGTCAGCTTGAGGCAGAAGCATCTGATTTGTAAATAATAAAATTGTAGGATTTATTCTTTTTGATGCATCGCACTTTTAATAATAAAAATATCCCCTGGAAACCTCTGTAAATGGCATGAAACATATAATTAGACTTAGCTTTTCTCACTCTCTGCTTATTTAAATGCTTTGACTTCAGCAGCGATTCAGTAACAACTGATTTTATAGAAACATCTGACAATGAGAACAAATATTTGCAGCATTTTCAGTCTCTGCTCTATATTTCTCCCTACTCACTACAAAGCATAAGGGAGAGCTTGGCTTCCTTCTATGTAGATAAGCACTGTTTTCTTCACTGCTCCCACCTGTAACCACATCCACTTTCCAACACTAAATATCAGGTGTGGCTTTTCACACCTTGATTCTTACCTCTAAAATGCTACCCCTCAAAAATTCCAGGCACAGACCTCACTGAGAGCTCCTATCCTTCCCATAATGAGTGCCACCACCAGGCAGGCTTTGGCATCAAAGATACCACTGCCAGGCACAGCTGGTGGGTGGATGGTGGCACAAGCGTTAACCCAGGCATTCACGTCCCCCAGGGGCAGATATCCAAGGCTTTGCCATGGTTGAGTTTGTTTCCTTTTGCCTGGGCTACACTACCTCTGCCTTTCCCTGCTTGTTAGGGGAAGAGGTCTTGCATGTAAAGAGCCACTGCAGCAGAATCACAGGTATATGTGAGCTATAGAACCATACGATATTCACTTTGCTGCCCTGAAAATCTTCATCAGCTGCCACAGCCATCAAAGCAACCTGTGAAGAAAATCCTGGGTCATTTCATTGATTTTGTTTTCACCCTTTGGGAAGTAGTGTTCATCCCAGTTTATGCTCCTGCAAAGGCAAGTGATAGGTAGCAGGATGCCATCAGGGTGACTGCCACCAAGCCCAGTCTCTACAGGCAAGGGCAATGGTTGTAGTGTAGTGCCGGTCCCTGCCTCTCTTATCTTGATACCTTCTGGGGAGTATGGTGTGTCTACTCCCTGCTGACTTCAGTGGCATCTGCTACCCATGCCACATGAAAAATTAAAGGGCAAGAAGTGAATATGACTCTCCTAATATGTGCAGTATGATTGATCCATGCAAATGTCTTTACTTGTGGGGGCATGGCTTGGTGAAATTATGGCACAGGAGACAGGGAACCGGAGCTGCAATTCCTAACTCCTGGGAGTAAGCCAAAGACATCAATGTTCACAGTAACTCAATCCAGGCTGCCAAAATTATTCTGGAGACCATTTTGTCTCCTCCCTAGCCTGGAATTTGGGAAATCACACCCACTCAGTACCTGCTTGTGGTAGGACCATTGGCAGGTGAACACAGGTGTTGAACACCAAACAGTATATCCATATTCTGCCTCATTTTGCACCCATTTCCAACCTATCAGAACAAGGAGAAAAGAATACAGTCAATATTGTCACTTTTGAATTAAAAAGAGTAATATATATATATATATATATAAAAATAACCATTTTTAGAGGGATTCAGGTTGAAGGTTGCTTGTCAGAATCCAAGAAGAGAGCAGCAGTTGTTCTGACACTGTGGTTTTCACATCCTTGTCAGATATTTGAAGCAGGATAGCTGATGTGTGTTAAAAAAGGATGGTAAGGTTTAAAATAGTTTAGATGATGCCTGGAGCAAGTTTTAAGTGATATTGTAAGAAGCATTGGTAGGAGTGTGTATGCACCTAACACCATTCGTGTGGGAAAAAATGACTTAGTCAAATGCCTGTGCCTTCAATGTGATGCTGACCTGGAGGACCACTAAGTAAGTGACCAAGAGAGGTATCAGGAATTTTCCCAAGGAACATTTTTAAAAATTATTTGGAGGGAAGGAGAGAGGGGGAACCTGGAAAAAACTTTCATGTCAAGTTAAAAAAACTTTCTTCTGTTTTTCAACAACTCTAATAACTCCCAGACAAAGATTTGGGCTTGGAAAAGGGTCAGTTGGCCAACCCTCCATCTGCAGATGAGCTGGAGGTGATGCTGACAGTCAGAGAGAAGCAAACAGAAGAACTAGCAAGTCCAACACCACTCTGGACAAAGGGGATATCTGCCAGTTTGCAGATAAATCTGCAGTTTAGATGTGCAATGCTCACTGGAACATGTGTCTCTGCTTCTCTTGGTACATAATTCAGTCAGCCACCTGTAGAACGGCAACAATTTTCCAGATATTTTGTACATGATTTTGTACACATGGGATTTATTTGAAAATATACTGCAGTATCTAATTATTTCAAATCATCTGAGCTTTTCTAAATATCTTTGTAACCCTTGTGTTTCTGTAGATTTTAATGTACACAGATAATCTCCTGAAGTTGCAGAGAGGAAAAATTTTCCTTAGGTGATAAGAATTGGGGCAGTCAACTAAGTTTGAAACTTTTGGGGGACCATCAAAATGTCAGTTTTGCACACAGATTCTCTGCTGCTAATTTTACCCCTATTAGCTTAACTGGTAGACATTGAGAAAAATAGTGAGATGCTAAGAAAACCAAGAAAGAGTAAACTATATCTAGACCAAAATAGGTAGAATAAGGGCTACTTACAATTATACAATTTATAATCACCATTCAGCCTGGTTAAAGCAAAACAAAACAAAACAAAACAAACAAACAAAACAAAAAAAAAAAAAAAAAAAAAAACAACATTTTCCATGTCTATAAATCCATCCCAAAGCTCTCCATTGACCTCACTAAGGCACAGCATCATCCGAAGGACTTTAGCTGATATTCTCAGTACACTGCTGCTGCTCCTGCTGACCCCCAGCTCCAAAAGGCATGTCTTCCTTTGAGAAGAAGAGCAGGCACATCTCAGAGATGTTTGCTTTCTCTTCTGCCACTTCAGAACCAAAAAAGCAGACATTTAACCCAAATCCCCACCTCATCCTTTTGCAGAGCTTGCTGCTGTTGCCACCACCCTGAAGGCCAAAGAGATGGCAGGTCTGGGCACTGGGCTTAGAGCTGGGCCCTCTGTGCTCCAAGTGTTGCTCAAGTTTACCACTCTTGCTACTGCAATTTCACCCCCTCTTTAGGTGAAAAAAAAAAAAAAAAATAAAAAAAAAACCTGTTATCACTGAGCATATGCAACTGCTAAACATCCTATTCAATATAACATCAGCCTGTTCCGAGAACTACATTTCACAGTTTCTTTATACAGTATCTGTCTGTCAGAGAGTGTCCACTAGATTACCACAGTCTATATAATATACTTCCACCATAAAAAAAAAAAAAGGGGGGATAACTTACTACCTGGTGTAGGAAAAATATTAGAGATTAAAAGTTTTATTTTCATTTTTCATGTCACATGTACTATCTTCCCTGTATAAATGATACATGGCACTAAGCAAATTTAAACACTACCAGGTATTTGTGTCTCCATTTTGGTGTCATTTCTTTACATAAATAGTACTGCAGCAATTTAAGGTATTTCTAGAGCATCTGTCACCCTGGTTCTTCAGTATGACAAGAAGCCAATAGCCTATATGCAGACTATTTGGGCCCCCTATATCTTTAAATGTTCCACTAAATAAAAATTCTTAAGTTTTCATTTCCTAATAAATCAAATTCAGACCTGGCATAAGCAAAAGCAACTTCTCAGACCCTGGTTAGGCAGTATTACTGTAATACATAACCACTGGGTCAGAGGCAGTGGAGCAGAGGCTACTCCTTTAATTGCCTTTTTTTTTTTTTCTACCTTTTGGGTTATGAATTTGTCCAGCTGCCCCTTCCTCCTTTCTGTTCCCCATGTGGCTGAACTGTGATCATACCAACCAAACACTGAGCAGGGTTGCTCAACAAGCATCACTGCTTGCACCTATTTTCTGGCCAACTTATAACCGATTTGCAGCTTATGTTGTTCCTTTATTGCCACCAGCTATATGTGAGGTGGGTTCTTGAGGACCATGATTTAGGCATATTACAACATAACAACAGAATACTGATGTCTCACTGGGAGGACACAGTAAAAATCTATATAAAAAGCTCTTGAAATTTTAAACACCGCAAATTGCAACAAACTTTGGTCTTCTTGCTAAGTTTCATATAAGCAAGAAGGGAACACTGTGTATCTGAGATATTTCTTTATGGTTTCCTAGCTTAACCCCAAGTGGTTTTACATAACGTGTATGTATTGTGGGAGACCTTATCACTCAAGTTAAGAAAATGAGGCCTGAATGTGCTAATATCCAGAAGATTCATGGTCTTATTAATGCATATATGCCATGCATAGATTATTAACAGCTTCATAACTAGATACAAACTTACATTTCAATAAACATACTTTTACAACTGTGAATAAAAAAGTTTTGCATTAGGATGTTACTTACTTCATGTCTTTGTCCTGGGAGAATGCAACTAAAGAAACCACATTTAAAATCAGACATTAGATATGCAAATATGTGTTCAGATCAGAGATACAAAAATTATTCAAATGATTAATTATTCATCATAAAAATGTCAATTAATAATTCTGAAGCATAATAGGCATCTTTCTAATGCATCTTTATTTTTCAAGCCTAAATACTGTTGAATCTATGTTCAATTGCATTCTAACAAGTTTTTAAAAATTCAACAAAGTAAACAACCAACTATAAACAAAAGTGAGCAGTGAATTTTAATTACTGCTAACTGAGCCAAGAAATGTGTCCAAACTTCAGCATTGATCCCAGAGGAGAAGGAAAAACATCTACATCTTATGGTGTGGGACAGTGGATGGAGGATGCTCACCCACCGACCTGCAGCCACTGCTCCCATCTCTCTCACTTCTCTCTGCTCAGCATGAGAAGCAGGATTTGGGTCCTGTAGATGATGTTCTCCTACCACAGACAGACAAATAGACATGTTGTGCACAGGAGCTGAGCAGCTCTAGACCACCATAAGAAACTTTATAAATGACAAAATTGAGAAAAACATATGGGGGAGATTCACTTTTAACATACAAGGACTCATACAAGATTAAATATTACAGTGATCTACTTGTTAGAAATGCCCAGGGACAGATAAATTGAAGCCAGACAATCTTTTCCCTTGCTTTTGGCTTGTATCCTATTTATACATGGGTTTTCTACAGAGAAACTCAAAACCTTTGGGAATGTTGAATCAAAAGGTTTCTTCCCAAATACCTCATCAGCAGGTGGAGGGAGAGTAATTTCCTGGCCCTTTTTTCCTCTCCTCCAGGTGGAAATGTGAGTAAAAATAAAGAAAAGAAAAAAGGTTTGTCTATCTGAATCTTAGCTTACAGGGATACCTGTATCAAGCAAAAGTATCCAGTAGCATCTTGAGGCTACACAGGGTCTTCACCGCTCAGAAAAATTATTACAACCTGTTTTATCTTCCACTACAATAGGTGACTGCAGAAAATAATCCCCCTCCGGTAATTTTGGTTGGTTGGTTGGTTGGTTGGTTGGTCGGTTTAGAGTTTTTTTCAACCTACCAGTTTTTCCCAAGGTGAGGGCAGCTTCCATGTCCCAGTGATCCATATATGAGAAGCAGTCAGCACCCATGGGTAGCCCTGTTCTCACCACAGCCATTCTCCCCACAGAGCAGGACTGCAGGGAAGAATGCTCTCCCCAGACTTGGCAGCAAGTGGGCACATCTCATCTGGGTCCCCTATGCAGGGATTTTTAATCTCTAATGCAGGAAGGGTTCCACACTTTGGGGAAAATAAAAGAGAGCTATAGCTATGAAGGACCCGAAGGACAAGCCTCAGAGCAGTGACTGTGTTTTTAGAGGTGCTAAACCTCTGTCTTCACCAGCCTCTAAAATGTATTAGTCAAAGCCTGTCAGATAGAGCATCTCTGCTGCTATTCCCTGATTTTCTCCTTCCAAGCAGGCAAGAAAAGTTCCCCTTTACTCATCCTGCATCAGGCAAAAAATAAACACACCAAGATAAATAAGGCCATGAATCATCCCACCAGCTCATGACACTAGGTCCCTACAATGCCATGATTGCAGAAGGTCTCAGCAAAAGGCCGAGTTCCTCCAGGGCATATGCCCTGTAGCTGGCCTTGGCAGCTGGTCCCCCCTGGCCATCACACCCAGGACCCTTGGAGGTCTCTCCTGCACAGCCCCTTTCTCATGGCAACCAACTCCTGTCAGCAGTGTTTGCCCCTTGCTGGCTCTGCAGCTCTACACAGAGATGGGAGGGACATACCATTATCTCCAGGGGTCTTATTCCACCACTATAGGATTTGGTGGACAAAGAGAAACCCCCTGAAGAAGAGGAGGCAAGCTGGCATCATCCATGGCATTGCTCAGGCAGGTTTGCATCAGGACTACCCAGCTTTCCCCTTCTCACCTCTGCCTTTCCACACAAGAAAACTCAAGGAAAAGAGGGAAAACCTGCACCCAGAGAACTGCCCTTAAAACCGTCTCCAAGCCACAGCACTGGCTGTCTTCTGCAAGGGAGAGCTGGGTTTGTGAGGAGATTTTGGGTCTGTTTGGTTTTAACTGATGGGGGAAGAAGGAGAACTATATTCACAAAAGTTTAACATGGAGCAAGGTGTAGGCTATGTTGGGGATGCTGATCATGAAGGGCCTAGGAGTGCAGCTGCCAGCAGCATCCCAGTAAAGGCAGGATCCATAAGCTGTCATTATTTCCATCTCCTAAAGAAGCTGCATGCTCATTATTAGTTCAGAGCTGGGCAGGAAATCATCGCCTGGATTAAGGTTAAATTCCATCTTAGAAGGGCTTAGCTGATTGCTAAGTGTTTATGTCCAGTGTCCAAAAATTGAAAAAAAAAAAAAAAAGACTAAACCCCACAGCCCCACATACTACGTCAAAATAACATCTAATAACGTTGGGTGTCATGCCTTTCCTGCAAAGATCAGAGCAGTTTATTTCTCCAGTGCAAGCCCTGCTGAGGCAGTTGAGAGCTGGAGAAACTGCGAGATTGAGGGCTGAAAGAACAGCATGCAAAATTATGAAGAGAGATTATCTGACAATACCAACATGTTTCTTACGGCCCTTGAGCATCATCACACGATCTGAGGGTTTGTTCTTTTAGTGTAGCTGCAGATATATATTTTAATGATATAACATTTATTGCACTCCTGTATATTGCAGGTTCGGCTGCGGCTTCTCTTAATCTCCGATTCATCCTCTCTTTTTATAATCTGGAAATATACGAACAATATGTAAGGAATTTGTAATGGGATTAATTTATTTAATTTATTTGTTGGTTGGTTTTTGCTTTTACCTTTTTATCCTATAAAACATGCGTGACTGGAAATCAAGAGAGTCAGAAATTAACATTTATGTTTTTCTTTTTCTTTCTTTTTTATCATATGCATCTAAATTCAGTTTAGCTCTTTAAGGAATTGCCAGACTGCCCCTGATTTATAGGCAGTGTCTTCGGGATCCGAGTGGATCTAATTCAAATACTTGATATAATACTTGAATCTGATTTCAGGTTATTTGCACTGCACTATATATTTCATTAAGGTATCATCACTTTGCATGTGTGTGTGTAATATGCCTCTGTATATACAGGTATATTTAAGCAAGGACAAGTCACACATCCTGCAAGAAAATCATGTTGGTGTTTAGTGGCAACAAAACTTTTAGCAAAGCCAAGGTAACTCATACCAAGCAAAAATATAAATAGAAATTAAAATAATTACATTAATAAAAAAAAATTGGAGAACCTTGTTCTCACCTTTGCATAATTAGGGATTTCAGCGGCAGCAGACCGTCGGGTCGGCAGGCAGATTTGCTTTAAACTGCTCCGTGGCTGGCAGCCCCGCTCAGGCAGGGAGCAGGCAGCCTCCCCCCACTCCTGCCGCAGCTCGGGGTTGCCGAAGGGGGCACACGGAGAAGGATCGGGGGGATTTGGTGGCTATTTCTTCCCCACTTCAAAGAGGGGGGCTTTGGGGTACCGCGCACCACGCAGGATCACCCACTCCCGTCTAACTCAGAGATGCCCCCCAAAAGAGCCAATCCAGAACAAATCTGGGTGGTTGCAAGGACACACTGGGTTAGGGCGAGAGGAGTACCCGTCCTTCCCTTGCACTGTTCACCAGGAAGGTGCTCTGAGCTCGGGCACATCACGGGGCGCGGCGGCCAGCGCCCGCCGCAGCATCCCAGCCCTCGCTTCGGGAGCGCAGTCAACGCACAGCCCAGAAGCAGTTTATCTCAACTGAACGTAAGTAAAAGTGTAGTGTCAGATCAGTGAACCATTTATTTCGTGTTTCTTCAGGAGGGGGAGAAAAAGAAATAAAATTAAAGCCCTGTAATGGATTTAACTCTTGTCAAAGGAGAGAAATTGTTTCGCAGCTATTTAACACAGATCCACGTTTGCCTCAGCAAGAACCACGCGAGTAGGCAAGATGTGAAGTTTATCTTTGCAGTTGAGACTGTTTCGAGCTCTTTTTTAGGGAAGAAACGCCTGTGTGCTGGGCCAGGAGCTGGGCATGAGTGGGTCGAGGCTCAGCCGTGTCCCTGTGAGGATAAACAGCATCCCCAGCCCGGGCTGTCTTCACCTACTCCGAGAGTAGTTCTCAAATACGTCTGTGATAAAGCAGCTTTTTGATGAAGAATACAGTAGAGCACTGGTTAACAACACTTAAACTTAAAAAAAAAAAAAATAATAATTAAAAAAAAATCCCCTTGGGAAGTGGGCTCTGAATTGGTTAATAATGTGCAGTACTTGCTAAATTGCTGACTTCCAGATGTGGAAAATATCTTTCTTGTTTAGGACCTACGTAACCTGATTGGATTACGACAGAAGCGTCACATTGGAAGGCATTTGAGTGATGATTTAATTAACCATACAGTAGAAAGCTGTATTTGCCAGGAAACCCCCTCCATATTTGCATAACCAATCCCTTCAGTGCAAAGGTGGAGTCTGGTCCTCTTTTTTTTTTTTTTTTTTTTTTGTTTCGTGTATGTAATTTTATTTCAATTTTAATACTTGAAAAAGATGAAAAACTTGTAACCTCCCTGAAGTTCAGTCCCACGCGTTACTCGACCGCGCTGTCTGCCTATCCAGCCACTTCCCAGGGAGAACAGAGCCAGGAAAAGAGCCCATCTCACCCCTGATCCCTATCTGGGAACAAAACAGATAGTCTGTAAGATCTCAGCACGGGTTAGAGGTTCGGGTTTTTGGTGTTGGGTTTGTTTTTTGTTGCTTTTTTTTTTTTTTCATCAGATTTAGCTGACTATTCGAATAACCTGGATGAGCGCTGAAATGAAAGGGGAAAAAACCCAAAACCAACAAAACAGTACACCCGCCCCAAAAGAAACGTGTTAAGATAAAAATAAAACAGCACCAAAACGAGCAGGACTCAGCCAGGAGCTTATTTGCAGTGCCCGAACAGAGTTTAGTTTCTAGGCATTATGTTAGGGTAAGTTTTCCCTTCCGCATGAGCCGAGAGCTCCGAGAAAGGCTGGGAACCGGGACGGTGCAGGGCG
>JASSUY010032532.1:27389-39620 GCA_032466535.1 Forpus xanthops | reverse complement strand
TCTAAGCCACAACTATAAACACTGGTGTTATCAGCACTGTTCCCAAGCCGAAAATCAAAACCACAGTGCTGCACCAGTTACTGTGAAAAAGGAAAAATGACTGCTGCTGCTGAACCCAGGACACTAGGAGTCACTGACTTTGGTTTCAAAGGCACTTAAAGGTGTAAGTATAAAAAGTTTTGAAGGGGCAAGGAAACTGCTGTAAAAGCTTCAAGAAAGGGTCTCTAAATACCTTTAAATACATGTATATGATAAATATTGTGGCAGCTAGATTTGCATGTAGCCATGTATGGTACAAATTTATTCCCTTTGTCCCATGCTGCAGAATGCAAGCATTGCCTCTGGAGGTGTGGAATCTCTCAAGCCATTAACATTCAGATGTGTAAGCAGAATTTGCTTAAAATGTTTAAAACACATCAGCTTTAGACCAAACCTCTTTTGTTTGAAAGAACATTTCCCAAGGCGTTGTAATGGCTCAGGAGCAGAGTTCTAGAAAATTTTTTAGTGGACTTTCTCAGGCTGTCTTGTTTTAATGGAAATTGTGTCAAGAAACTTAAATAAATATGCAATTTTATTGTAGTTTTAGTTCTTTGTACTGATGTTTCTGCAAAGCGGTAAACTGGGTTCTTGTTTTGCATGTGTGCATAAATAGGGTTTGCTGAGAACTGGGATGAAAACCTGTAATAAAATGATACCAAGTGCTGCTCTGATTTTGGGCAACGCTGAATGGCAGATTGTACACAGATAAAGAAGAGATCATAGTCTCCAAGAAATGTGAATTCCGGTCATTATTACCCTGTGATAATGAAGAGCATTAGAGAGTGTGGTATTTTGGTGGTGCTTGGTGGGGCTGCATGTTTGGGTTTATGAGTAAGCACTCAAGTGTTTGGGTGTTTTCCAGTCTATACAACCCTTTTGGAAAGCTGTGTCATTAATCTCCAGATGTGAGAGGGTATCGTGGAAACAGCCATCCTGTGCCATTTTCCATCTCTGATCTTGATCACTAACATGTAAAATGCACATACTTGTGATAAAACAAAAGGGTTTTTTAGTGTAGCTGAATTTATTATGACCTCAGGACAGATCAGATTTATCCAAAGAATGGGTGAAATCAATGTTTACTCTGAACTGCTGGCTCCATCCTTTTAAGGGAGGAGCCTAGTCAGTCAAGAACTCTGTATCACTGAGAAGCTTTAGTTTAACAGAGATGCAAGCATGGATGACTTGGTGCACTAAATAGACATACTGACGTTAAACTATAGAAAGTAATTAGCAGCCAAACCCATTCTTAAATCTTTGTAGTACCAAAATTTCTTCAACGTTTGGCACTGCTCATGCTCTTTTTTGCAAGACCACTCAGGTTTGAATAGAGATATTTTTTTCATAACTAACGTCTATGTTTCTAAGCTAGTATGTCTGGGGAAAAAAAAAACACACTATATGAATTAATTTTGTAGAATAGGATCTAAACCCCGTATCTTGAATGAGGCAGTTTCTTCTAAATGAGCAGTAGGTTGAACTGGCCTCAGAGCTGAATATCCCCTTACTCCAAGGGATACTGACCCCTCAGGCCAGGATTCAGGTCATTAGCAGGTTAGTTTAAAAAAGCATATACTATTGCTGCCTCCATCCGTTCTGGCCTGAAGATAAACATAAGATTCCAGTTTCCATTGTTACCAGACCAGGAACCTTCACAGGCCATAACAGCAGCTTAACAATTGTGAAAAATAGGCTTGTGAGTTTAAAAGCCTGGAGGTTTTATCTGTGATGGAAAATTTAATGCTTTTGGTGGGTTTACAAAGGAATGCATAAATCGAATCCTTTGTGTGCCATTAGAATTTTATATGCAAATATCTACTTACACTGTAAGAGAAGTGTATGTATGAAGAACAAATAATGTACAGTGGACTGGTGTGTTTAAAATTTATCAGTGTGCATTTAAGATGGCTACAGTGTAAGGTTACTCACTAAAAGGACAAATAGTCTGGCCACACCACCTCTTTGCCAATGAACTCATTACATGCCACTATCCACATTCATTTATATGCCATGTGGGTTATAGGAAAGCTCTTTAAGAATATTTTGGAGGGGTTTAAGTTTCATTGTGACTTTTTTTTCCCAAGATCCCATGCCTGCAAAGTGAGGAGGTTATTAAACAGCAAAACACCTTTAGAAATGATCTAAGGATTTGTTTCATGCCGGAGTTGATGTTAAAATTTGAATGCTTTAACTGGTAGGCACACTGAGCCCTTGGTGCTTGCTGTTGGAGCTCAAGTCAGTTGTTAAACTTTTGTGGATATGAAGAATCTAGATGGCAAAGTTGTCCCTTTCTGCACAGAGAGGGGAGATGTCCTCTTTCCGGACCCTCTTTGCTTTTTATGTAACACAAAGCTCAGCCATTGAAAGGATCTTAACTGAAAAGGACCCAAAGTTATGAGACAAAAGGGAGGGGTTGTATATAGTAAACTCATTTACTGTATGGTAGAGCAGCTTTCCACATGCATATTACCAGCCTGTTGTGTTTGCATGCATACCGTGTGTATACATATTGAAGACCAAAATCTAGGATGCGCTATCCTATAGAATGACAGAAAGTAGATGCCATATATTTTTATATGTTTGAGGGACCTGCATTCAGTGTTATTTGTCTGCACCATTCTGAATTTTTTCTGTTACTGGCCATATCCTCAGGGATTTAGAGACTGCAGGTCTAATCTCTTAGCTGAGGTGTCAGACCTCACGTGATGCTACATGCTCTTAGCAGCTCTTCCAAAAGATGTTGGTGCGCATGTTGCAGGGATGTTGTCTAGAACATGATAGTAGTAGCATTTCTTACTAGGTTTTTATCCTCCTTGCTGACCTCTCCAGTCAAAAGGTGTACAGTGGAGACCCAGAAACTGAAGATACTTGTGAAAAAAATCTGTTAGTAATTTGGATTGAAATCCTACCCTGTGGACATCAGTGGCAAAAAATCCTATTACTTCAGTGGGGACAGGATTTCAGTCTTTGTGCTTTTTATAAGATTCATGGAAAAGCCAAGTTCAACACTAAAAACACATGCAACACATAAAATCAAAACGCCGACATGCAGGCTTTCAATAAAATAGGGTTTAATAAGTTACTGTCTGATCTGGATGACAGATACTGTGTAATAGTGTTTTAACAGTCAAATCTACCTTCATTATGATTTGGACTTAAAACGGGAGATGGTGAAAATATTGCCAGTGACTTTAATGGAAAAAACAAATAACTGTAAGTAAAGGAAACGTGTCAGGAGGAGGCCTGAAACGGGGTTCAGCAGCAAAGTGTGTTGGATTTAATCATTCCTGCTTTCCTTAGAAGTCACTGCATGTAAAGTATTTAGACATAATCTGAGCAGAAGGGCCATAGCCAAAGCCCTGTATTTCTTCTTCCAAGTTTCTGATGGAGAGTGTTCTTAGCTCCTTCACAGTCCCTTGAATTAAAATCCTGGCTCTGTTAGTCCAAATAAAATATAAACCCAGGGTATATTTCAGTCCCATCTGTACGTGCTGGGTGATGTACAACAGGTGGAATCCATTTGCCAGATAATTACTAGGATGCAAACAATGGAGAGCTTTTCAAGAAAGTCATCTCTCTTCATCACAGCTCTGGTGTTAAGGCTGTATTTGTTCCCAATAATCATCAAAATTCCAAAAGACCAGTAATGAAATAACTCAGACCCATCTTCCCAAAAGCAATACGTTTCATATGAACAATGAGAGACTTGCTGTCCTTTCAGCAGAAATTAAAACAAATCCTTTGATGATTACTGCTATTATCCTCCTCCTTCCCCTTTTAAATGTAAGCAAGCTTTTGCAGTGGGCAGAAAGATCATTCCTGGAGAGGGTGAATTCTGCCTGACTTCAGAGCTCCTCCTACCCATCCCTCTGTCCTGCCCTCGAACTCAGTGGCAAGGCTCCTTTTCATTAATTTCAGCTGTATAGGATCAGACTAATCTTGACCCCCATGCCGTCATCCTTCAGAGACATGTATTTGCCTTAGCAAGAGATAACCTTCTATTATCTTACACCTTTTAATGCAGTATATGGCTCTCACCTCTGTGTGTTGATAAGCACTGGATTAAGCTGCCTTTGCACGTGAAAGTTCCTTCACCTACAGCCGTCTCATAACATGCTGCTGCCTTCTCAGTGTTGGCTCCAGATGTTTGTCTCCCCCCCAGCATTCTCTTTGTTCTGCCGACACTGAATACACCTGGGAATTGAAAACAAGCCTTCTTGATAGCAACTTTGTGCAGCAACTCAAAGAAAATTGAGGTTTTTCTTCAATGGTATTGAGTGCAGTTTTACTTTGTCTAGGTGAGCGTGGCAAACATGATGGGTTGTGTAGGGCAGAGAACAAAGCTGGTAGCTACTCCTGGCAAGAGGTGGGAGTTGCTTTTGATGGAGTACAGGCTGTGCACTGAGAGGTCCTAGTAAAATGGGTGTGTAGGGTCTACCCCTCCAGGATGCTGTGGAACCAGCCCTTCCCAGGCACACTCACCCCCTCTTACTACTTCTGTACAATGGGGAAAGGGCGTGAACCATAATGCTTTAATTTGTCTATCTTACCCCTCCTGCTCTCTATTTATGTAAAACTTCTAATAGTATGGTAATATAGAAGGTACAGGTAAGTAAGGTAGCTGTAAGGTACTACCTTCTGTCAAAATTTGTTACTTTAATCAAATGACTTCACTGGTTTTTGAAATACAGATTGCTTTCTGTTAAGGTAGGCCAGTGGAAATTTCTTGTTGAATCAAGAAGTCACATAGAGATAATTGATTATTTTTTTTTCTTCCTCATGCAATAAGAATTGTATTTCTGACTTTGATTTTCTTCTTTAAAATATTTTTCTATTCTGTTAATTTTATCTGCAAATACCAGGAACCAACTAAGGAAAGGCTGGCATCCTCAATACCGGTTTGGTTTTGATTTGTGAAGCATATACGGTCATGCAGCTTTTCCATTTCTCCCTTCAGATTGCTGTTTGGAGCATCACATAGGTAGATCATTGCATTGCCTATTCCTCTTCCAGGTCTCTAGTTTCCATATAGCTACTCCTCGTCAGAGTTTAGGCAGAAGACCTGGTCTTATAAAATAGCATTTCTCAGTCTAGGTCTTGAATTGCCTGTGACTTCCTGCCATGCAAAAGTTTTCCTTCTGAGTCCAACATGATGCATTGTTTCTCAGTTGTATGTTCTCTGGGGCTTTTTGAGGTTTATGGCAAGGGGCTTATTGTCTTTTTAATTGACACTGCTCTGCACACATCAGCATCAGTGTTGCTGTTGCAGAGCAAAGGTTCTTCCTCATGAATGCATTGTGTGCTTTGCAAAAAAAAACCCAAATACAAATAGACAGTGACCCTGCAGCGCTGGGATATGCTCACCTGTAATTTCCTCCTGAATTAGAAGTGGATCAGTGACAGAACTTAATGGAGCTGAAGCAGCTCGCTGTGATAAGGTTTTTAAGGGTGTAAAGTTTTTGTGGGCAGAGATTGTGTAATAACTCCACTGTATTCCCAATAAATTCTTGGAAAGCCTTAAATCTGATCTTGAAGTTTGACAGATGCGGTATTGTTTGTGTGTTGGATTTTTACCTACTGTAACTCCGTGTCCTCTGAGTACAGCTAAGGAAAACCTCTGAGATTGTTAAATGGGAGCTTCACCTGCCAGTCTGTACTGCAAGATCTCTATAGCAACCAAACATAAATCAAGAAAATGGCCCCTTTTGTAAGTTGGTTAATAGGCACAACATGCTTCTTTAGAAAATCCAACTATTCTTTCAATAGACTTTGATTGAAAGTCAGCCTTTTCTACAGACACATTCACATTCACATCTAGTAGCAGCTTGTATGGCTGTCCAAGATCTAATTTATTACCCTTTAAAGATCGGGCAAAGAAAAAATGGTTCTCAGAACAATGTTTACATTCAGAAGCATAAGCACAGTGCCACAAAAGACCATCCTTTTGTTCTGAACTTAGAATATTAATATTTAACTTACTATGTATTTCGACTCCCTCTGCTTTCATTTGGTTATCCACATTCTTCCCTTGTAATTGAAATCTTGACTATTTAATACCTTATTTATTAATGGTGGTGGGAGAACAGATCTCTCGGCTGTTGTTTCCTAAATCTCTGTGTCGATACATTCCTCAGGCTCTTCCACTGGTTTTGTGGGCTGACTCTTCTCCTGAAGAGGTTTCTGATGGCAAAGGCAGGCATTTTAGTGGGAGGTGTCCCTACCCATGGCAGGAGGGTTGGAACTAGATGATCTTTGGGTCCTTTCCAACCCTAACTATTCTATGATTCTATGATTTTGGCTGCTAGCATTTCTGATGTAAAATTTAGATGTGTTAACCAGGGCATTCTAGTAATCTTCCTCCTAATTCATTTTAAGGCAATTGCTTGCTGGGAATATTTGTATCAGACACATGGTGGTCAGATCCCTGTAAATGCCAAAGGAAAATATGCACGTTCTATACAGCAGAGAAGGAATTAGACGCCAGGGTGTTTTTTTATGTGAGATCGGGGATTGACTCAATTACCAAAAGGTAGATTTTCATTCAGATGAGAAGGAAAACTTTGCAATTCCCCCTTTCTTTCTGGCTGGGGTGGTAGAGGGAAAGTACATCTGTTTCAGATATATTGCAATGGGAATTAATCAGTTTACTTTCAACTAATACAGCGAGCATGGGAGAAGCTGTTTTTCAGGGAGCAGATAAATTAAATGTATTCAGCTTGGAGTGGACAATTGCAGCAGACATGCTGCAGCAGACCTACGTCCCAGCTGAGTGGCGCATGTCCCTGAGCATGGGAGGCATCTTCACTTGAACAGAGGTAGATAGGGGAGCAGAGTAGAGCGCTTCAGGCACCTCAGCCCTGACCATAATGGGAGAGTTTGGGCGACACCTCCTTCTTTTGAAAGCAAACTGAAGAGAGTTGTAGGAGGAAAGTCTACAAGAGATAACTGGGAGCTTCCTTCAGCAAAAGGCATGAAAGCATCCTTTAGGATTCTCCTGAGAAAAAGGACTTTAAAGTGTTCTTTGCATCAAAAGTGCACTACTGATTCGCATATGGATGCCAAGGGATCTGTGCGTGTACATATATATACAGTTGCATTTGCACATACACATACCTATGTATTCACATGCCCAAAACAAGCTCACTGCTGTGTGCTTTAGATGGAGACCAAACACAGAATTTGAATCCTTGTTCTACTTTTCTTCTAAAAAGTTTGCCAAAGGGTGCAGAGTTCTGTGTGGAGCTATTAGCTTGTTGGTGCCTTGTTCAGTGCCACTTTCACTCTGGGAGTCAGCATGTGGTGTTATTTGTTAACTGGGAGTTAGCATGGGATGTTTCTGTGGCAAACGGTGCCAGCGGGGGTGTCCTCATCACTGTGCCAAGTGCCAGAATAGTTTTCATCTCTCTTGTTAATATGCAAAGAGATGGTATGCATTTACTTCATTGCATTAAAAGAATGGCATGCAGTATATGCCCTGAATGTCCTTATGTTATTAACCGTGTCAATGATATCATAGCAGACACTACCACACACCTTCTCAGACTACAGCTGGTGAAATGCTGCAACTTGTAGTCCCTTTTCCTCCCCAAAGCCTGTAGAATAATGGGAGAAAAAAATGGAATAACACTGATCACGTTTTGTCATGTTCAAAATGGGAGCATATGCAGTCTGCTTCAAAGTAGTAGGTGACATTCCCTGGCATGTTGAGGAAGCTTTCATTGGGAGCCTACCCAGTGCATGATGTGTTTGAAGAAGTGTCTGCCGTGTACTTCAAAAAACAAAACCAAAAACCCACCAAAATTTCAGAAGTGGCCACAGTTTTGATGAAGGCAGAGTCAAATGTGTCTGTCTGCTTACTCAAGACCAGAAATCCCTTTCAAAAATAGCTGGGTTTATATCATTTCACTGTACCTACACAGCCTCCTGTGAGGACAGATATCACAGACTCACTCGCATTAGGGCAACAAGCTTCTAGCAAGAAACTCCATTAAATCAGCAGTTGACACATTCTGCATTTGTTTCTGCATTTTGTTTTGCCCTGTGGAGAGTGTGTTACAGCAGTGTAATTCCAAGTTGACAAAAATCGGGATAAACTGTGACAAGGTTTGCGTGGAAGGGAATAGGTCATGCCCTTTTCACCGGTCTTGAGCAGAGGGAAGCGCTCTTGGGCATGACCGCTCTGTGAGTGCCCAGGAATAGTCTGCAACATAATACACAGGTTTTTAATCTATTAGGAACTGACATCTTGGTTTATTGGTGGTAACGACATAATTTTCCCCAGCTTTTCCAACCGCATTCTTCTGCGCTGCTAACATTATCTCAGTTTTATCAAGGCACAAGGGCAGAGTCCCTGGTTAAGACGATGATGTGAAAAAGGGGGATTGAAAGCAAAGCACACCCATGAAGCATTTCTGTTTCTTTTGTACTTCCAAAGCATCTCAGTGAAAGTAATATTTTGTGCCTAATTTTTTTTCTTAATGTTCCAGTCTAGTCCCACATGTGGGATTAATTAGACAAGACAAATGGCTATGAGGAAACTTATCTCTTTCTGGGAGGTTGTTTTCTGATGTTGTCGTGCCATTATTTCCACTTTTCAGTTGCTTGTTTGAATGACTTATGGACTCAATCGGTTCTTACGTTTGATAGGCAAATACAGCACTCCACTTTGCTAGTGTGTGTATATGTGCACCTATGATAAACATCCATTTTTAATTTACTCCATTTACCTTGAGAGACTGCCAAGAAGTGATTCAGATATTCCAGTGCAAAGGGTTTTTCCTATTGTGATACAGGACAAAAGAATGCTGAGCATATGCTCTTTCTTCAAAGAAAAAAGAATATTATTTATTATGCAGCTTCAAGAGGGCTAGTTTTCCTATGTAAACACTTGCCTCATTTTGTTTGTCACACAGCCTACTAAATCTTTTATTCCCATGTTTAAGAAGAAAAGTTTTGCTTTGTGGTGACAAAGGATTTCAGCACGTGGTGCCAGTGCTGCTGCCCTCCGCATGCTGTTGCACAGTGACTATTACAGGGTTTATCCATCTCAGTTTGCTTTGGGGTAAACACTCTCCTAAGGCACTAATTCATGAAGAAAAAAGAAAGCCTTTTGCAGCCCTGTTTGGTCCTGTGGACAGCTGCATGTTGTATGCATTGCTGTTGCATCAAAAGGCAGTGCTGAACTTGATGGCTGCCTTTTGTTTTTGGGAAAAAGCTATCTGTCTGGCAGTGGTCAGACTGTGGGTCAACATTACTGGACCTGCACTTGAGAAAGAGATGCAGGTTCAGAAATATTTATATAGCAAAATTGGGCTGAATCCATCTGAACGGATGTGGAGGAAGCTTAGAACAGTAATCTGCCTTGCTGTTAACAGTAGTCCACTAATTTGACATGGAGTCGCTTTGGTGGCTCAGACCCCTTTCTGTCTGGGGCTGATTTTTGAACCTTTTCCTTTAAAACTTGTTTTGGACTGGATTTCTCTAGACAGTTTGGCTGGTTTGGGTTTGTGTTTTAGTTATTTGAGTGACAGGGATTCCAGTGACATGAGTTTGTGTGCCAGCAGAGCTTTTGCAGGGTGGTATGTATCCAGCCCCTGGATGCAAAAAGCCATTATGCTACCCCCTTTTCCCAGGTGAGGCTTCCAAGTGTTTTGACCGTGATACAGTTTAGTAATCTTTTATTGCTGATGGAGGGAAGTAATCTTTGTTTTTGAGAACACAGTAAGGGACATTGCTGATGTCTGATGTCAATATTTATTGAAAAGACAGCAGGTTATCTGGATGACGTTACATCTACTGCTGGCAGGTCAGAGAGCGACATTGCATTGACTGAAGGGCCACTCAAGATCTAGTGAAGCAACAGTACTTACTAATAAAATCTTCTGATTCGAGATGTTCCTGATGTAAACATGTATTGTCACTGGCAATAAAAATAACAAATTGGAAAACAAATTCAGCACTGCAGTCTGACCATTGAGGTTCCTGGGACTGCACTGTTCATGGACTTAATGCAGAAGTTTGAGTATAGGCTGATGATGGTTTATGCTTATGTGGTCTGGCTTCATGCTTCAGTTTGCTTTTTTCTCCTTTCTCCATGGTTTATCATCCCAGGAGGTGATATAACAGATTAGTGATGTTTAGTCAGACTGCAGAAAGGATATCTCAATGTATAGGATAATAGCTTTTTGAAAAAAAGGTTAATTCATCTTTATCTGGTTAAATTCTGTAAAACCTTTATTTGAATGGCACATAGAGTTTTTATGAACTGTCCCTGAGTATCTATTAAAAAATGTCATTACAATTTTTCAGCACAATTAATGAAATTTTCTCAGAAAATTAGAAAAGAAAGTACTGTAAGGCCACAGCAGTTACAGCTTAACATGCAACAAACAATGTGATGGATGGAGGGGGGTGACAACATGTCTTTGCATTTAGATTGATTGAAGAAAATTGGTGTATGAAGTCTTCATTCTGGTAGGCATTGGGACAGATGCTGCTGTGGAGCTGAAGACATGATAGTTATGTTCCAGCCTGAGAGAATGAGGCTGAAATGCAAAAATCCAGCAGTCTTGGTCAATTTTTGTCATATATTGTGGTGTAAAGCTGCAATTTGCAACTGTGATTTTGTTCAGAAAGTCTGCAATTCAGTCACGTTTAGTAAATATTCATTGGAGCATTTGCTTGGTAACATTCCTGTGAAGCTGGGAAGGCTATGCCAGGAAAATTTGATGACATTTCAACTTTGATTTCTTCATATAAACTAGGAGTAACTGAAATAAAAATCTATGATTATATTAACAGTGACGCAAAGATTTATGTACTTACTGCATTTTGGTCCTAAGATCCCTATAGATTATTAATTCAGCCAAATATCTGCAAATCCATAACACTGATTTCAAGCCTGTTCTGTACTCCACAGGCTACTGTAGTCAGTCCATTTCCATTGCTAGTATGGTTTCCAGTAATTCATTTTATTCCCGCCTCCTTTTTTAATATAACAAATTACTGCAGATACAGTGATTTTATAAATGCCCTATCTTGGAATATACTTTTGGAAATGATTTTTTAAAGGTTGTATATACATCTTGTTCATCTTTCTATTTTGATGTGCTTATAATATCAAGAATTACTGTCATCATCTCTTGACACTGTAATGCTGGCTTTAAAAATACGTAGGTATTTCTGGAACTTGCATTGTTAGAGTCATGGTCATCTAAGGAGAAAACAAGGTCATATTTGTACAGTTTTCTAATGTTCATATGTGACATTGCTTGATGTTGGAAGCATTAAAGTTTAAAGCTTGCTACCATAAGTGTGTGAGAAAATCCACAAAATAGTGTGTTTTCTGCTGAAATGCATCAAACTTGCTTCCTTGGGCAAGACTGACTCCTCTGCTTGGAAGGAAAGTGCTTGAGCATTTCTGTTTGTTTGTACTTGTAGAAGAAATCACTTTTTGTTCCTATTCTAGGAGATACCAAGTAAAAAGCCCTTCATTGGCTGTGTTGAAAAGTAAACTGACACAACCAAAGATAGTTCAAAATATTTGCCATTTAAAAGGCTTGTGACAGTAAATAGGCCATAATGATGAGCTGAACATAGCAGTCGTGTGTGGGGAAGGAAAGAAGACAACACAATAAGAATGAGAACTGGGTAGTGGATATTTACAGCACAAAAGTTCACAGTGTATCAG
Organism: Forpus xanthops; assembly: GCA_032466535.1. Taxonomy (NCBI): domain Eukaryota; kingdom Metazoa; phylum Chordata; class Aves; order Psittaciformes; family Psittacidae; genus Forpus; species Forpus xanthops. Next base: position 27,892 of record JASSUY010032532.1, on the reverse strand, counting down.
TGTGTGTGTTTGCGAACTTGAGTGTGCGTTTCTCTCTGCGCGCCTGTGGTGCAAATTGGTTGTAGTGTTAAATGCTTCAGAGACCTGGTATCTAGACACCGATTCTGAAGTATGGCTTCATGGGCCCCACTCCCATGTATGCCTTTGTCCAGGGAAGGAAAATACTAAGGCCCTAAATATAATATGTGTACTTGGGTTACTTGGCAGTGGTTTGTCAGAGGTCTCTGCCATGAGCTGGCCTGGCCAAGCCTCGCACCCTTAGCAAGGATTTGGCCCCCTGGCCCCATCCTGTAGCTCTCTGTTTCCTCACCGACTGCTCTAGTACCTGCAGGGCTTGTAAAAGCCATCTCTTCAATCTTGTCCCTCTAAAGTCGCTGTTGAGAGGAGGGACAGGCTTAGTGCATTGGGCAGGTGTGAGAGGAGCACACATAGAATCATAGAATCATAGAATAGTTAGGGTTGGAAAGGACCTCAAGATCATCTAGTTCCAACCCCCCTGCTCT
>JASSUY010032532.1:0-23777 GCA_032466535.1 Forpus xanthops | reverse complement strand
CTCTGGATGGCATTCCTTCCCTCCAACGTATCAACCAAGCCACAGAGCTTGGTGTCATCAGCAAACTTGCTGAGGGCACACTCAATCCCACTGTCCATCTCACTGACAAAGATGTTGTTTAGTGGTTGTCTTGGCAGTGCTGCAGTGGAGGTTGGATTTGATCTTACAGGTCTTTTCCAACTTGGTTTATTCTATGATGCTATACTGTTGCACTGTACTGTCTCAGGGTTGGCATGGCTGCTTTTGCACACTTTGCTGTTGGCAGGCTCTTCTGTTTGCAGTCACCATTATGCTGGAGATCTGTGGCAGCAGTGGGACAGTGCCTGCATGGCACAAGGTACAGATAGATGGTGGGGTGTGAGGCTGGCCTCTACTGGGTGGCATACTTTCATCTAGCATGCCACCTGGTATCTGATCCGTCCCAGCCCCAGTCAGCCTGGGCAGACTTTTCCCCTGATTACAGCACGTGCTTTTTGTCTGCCTTTGGTCAAAGCATGCCATGCGACCTGGTTTTGTTGCTGTTGTTTTCATTCCTGTCTTCTATTTATTGTTTTGGGGAGGACTGAGATGAGTTTGTGGTCTGTGACTGTACCCAGTAACAAAGCAAAGTTTTTCTTGCCATGACTGTTCAGTGGCTGCTGTAACTCCTGAGCAATCAGAGGTCCTCACTGTGCACTGCTCTCCATTTTGATACCATACTTGGGAAAAAAGATCCCCTTTTGTAGACATCAGATACAGATGGCTCACTGGCTGTAGTGCTGGTGGAGGGACAGAGCATGGCCCAGGTTATGAAGTGAGCAGGAGTTGAGGTTCGCCTGCAGCTTGCTTATGAGTGTCTGTCCTGCTTTAGATAAAAATTTACAGTGACTTGGTTAGATACTCACCTCTCACTCCTGTTCCTGTATCGCACATGTGGGTGAATGTGAGAGAATCACAGGGAGCAATGCAAGGCCAAAGCAGGCTGGAAGAGCATCTTTGTCAGCTCCTTCTCAGACCTCTGCCAGACACCCATGGTGTAAGGTTGTTGAAGGGGTTTGAGTTCTTCTCATAATATATACAGATTTGCAGTGATTGATTATCAATAGGAAAGTTATTTGTTCAGCAGTGAATCCTGTACAAAATATTTACTTTCTCTTTCAAAACACCTAGTTCTCTTCCAGTACTGGGTGCATTGTTCCCTTCTCGGTGGCACCACAGTAGCTCTCCTTGGTGTGAGACATGTGCAGCATCTCTCATCTGACAGAAGTTAGGAAGAACATCTAAACCAGTGCTGAGGTTTCTTGCATTCAGCACACCCTTCACTGCTATGGCTGTTGTGCCATGAAAAATATATGGACACGTCATTGGAAAAGCAAGCTTCTGCCTTGCTTTGGCTCAGATACTCTTACTTGCCTGAATATATGTAATGATTTTGAGCCAAAGCAAACTTTATTTTGAATTTGTAGTGAATAAGCTGGACATTTTCTCTTGTTTATAGGCGCTAGGATGGCAGACAGGTAATTTATAAGTGTTTGATGGGTGTCTTGTTCATAGGTGCTATAAGTGCAAAGGCAGGCAGTAGAAGTGTACCTTAGGCAGCATTGTTTTGCCTGTTGGGCTCCGGCTGGGCCAACATGATTACTTTTAGAAACTGCTCAAGGAGCTACATTCGGTGCCCAGCCTTAATATGTGGCCTCCCTGGGGATGAAGAAAAGGCACAAAAGAAGTAAAAAAAGTGGTGTAAATAGACCTCTAGATAAAGCTCTTGGGAAAGGGAGCACCCAGCATACATATCTGCAAAGCCAGCTAAAATACCCCAAATTAAGAAATGTAAGTTAATAGTAATTACTTTAGAAACATCACAGAAGAATCAGGGGTAATAGAGGATTAATATTAATCTGTAAGAGCAGCTACACTGATAGGAGTGAGCATTTAAGTTCTGAAGTGTAATTTCAGTTCCTGGGAAGAAAAATACGCAAAAAACCCCAGGGAAGTATCTCAGGGATAACAGAATTTATGCAAGAAACAGCATGGTTTTCTATGTACAAACCATGATGTGTGAAGTTTAGGCATGATGGACATCATTTCTTCATGCAAACAATGCCTTTGGTGCCCTTTCTTCTCTGCACCAGGCTGGCAGCAGGCATCTTCAAGAATCCCAATGGTCTAAAGTGCTGGGTCCTCTCTGTAAAACACTAATCACTTGCTTTAGCATGTGGTTGTTTTTAATACTTGGCAGAGCACTAATTCTGAAAAACACTAAACTGTGTTTGAGAACATTTGAGATTGCTTCTTGATCCCAGGCCAGAAAGTTACCAAGGGCCTTTAAGACTGCATGGAGACATAGCGTCTAGGAGGAGACAAACAGGCTATCCCCTTTGTCGTCGCTGAGCCTGAAGATGAAAGAGCATCAGAAAGGTCTAGACTTGTTATGGACAATTTACCAAAACTGTTAAAAATGATTGGAGGGAGTCTGAAAAGCATTCAGTGGATCCAAACAGGTTAACCAGAGCTAGCAAGGGAGTGCACGATTTAACAACATTGGTAGGATGTAGCACACCAGGAAAATCTAGGAAAGTTTTTGTGTGTTGGAAAGGTAACATAACCGGTAATAATGGAATATCAGTATTTTATTAGACGCTGGTTTGTAAGCATAACATCCCCTCCCTCATATATAGGGCATGTTAATCTACCTGAAGTATAGAGAGGAGGTTCTGATTTTCCTGTGTTGCCTGTTTATTCCAGGACAGTTATTATCCTCCCTAAATTCTATTTAAAGTTCACAGCAGTGTATGCAGCTAGTGCAGTTTTAGGTTAAGCATATTTTATCCATAATTGCTATATTTGGTTCTCAAGTTATTATTGCAGTTCCTTGGGGTGCATTTAAATCCACCTTATTGTAATAGATTATGGAATATAGTGGCTAATGTGTCTAATGTAAAATAAATGACTATAATGATTTATGATCCAGCACTTCAGTTTTATTGAACATAAGGATCATTGTACTAAAATGGATGGTGTATTGCTGGTTTAGCATAAAATACTGAATAACATATTCAAGGAAATGAATGGATTGGCCAGTTCATAATATTCTGCCCCTTCAGCTGAGAGGTCTTTAATAAGCAGGAGTGTCATTACAGTTGAAAATGTATGTGTAGGTAATCCATTATCTAGAACAATGACAGTGATCGGATGAAGCTCTTATTAAAGAAAGGCCCTCCTTACAGGGAAATACGGAGTACTTCCCTGCCTGCAGGAGGCTGTGTGTGTGTCTATGTTCCTGGTTTTGTTACAGCAGTTAAAGCAGTATTTAAGATGTCTTTGGATTTAGAAGTTCCCATGTATTTGAAGATAATTTTGTGGTGGGGGTTATAGGGTGCTTTTAAAGGTGGAAAGCAATGTCACTAGGCTGTTGTTTTGCATAGGCTCATACCAAAGTGCATCTTCGTGGTCTGTATTACTGCATACACCTGTAAGATATATTTTTCAGCTCTTCATTTTTATCTCATTTGAAGGCCAATATAATTTACACTCTTGCACACACTTCTGTTACATCCAGGTTTAGTAGTGTTGTCTCGTACTAAATGTCAAGATTGGTGAATACCACTGGGAGTATTACTGTGTATGGCTATTCACCTTGCCTTAGTGTCACCAGTAATGTTTGCTTTAGGACAGTTGCAGACAGAAGTGTCCTGATTTAAACTCTTGACTTCCTGGAGTTTATCCTCAACTCTTTAACACTGTAACTTCAGAAAGGAAGATGGTTTTATTAGTCAAGAGAAGGAATTAATAGGAGTCAAAATGTAGGCAGAATACTTCCAATTTTATCTGATAAAAGCACGTATCTGTATATAAGGAAACAAAATTAAAAAGATGAAAACAAATATACAAAGTAAACTGTTAAAGGAACAATGATTATTGTGTATCTAAGTATTTTCACGTTTTCCAACAATCAAAGTAAGACAGTAGGCTATAAAAGATCAGCTTCCAGCAGTTTGCTTATAATAATTTGTAGTAAAAATCACATTTTGTTATGTACTGGAGAGGAAAAAAAGAATAGATTTAGGGGATGTTCTCTTGGAATAACTCCATATCCATTTTCTTAATAGTGCTTGAATAAAGCTGAAAGACACAAACTATTAAAAAGGCATATTTGCATTCATTATGTCCATAATAAAAGTGAATAAAGAACTCCTCTTGATATATTTACAGCTTAAAGTGTTAAAGTAAACATGATCAAATTGCAAGAGTTCTGTTACAGCACTTGCAGACAAATAATCTTCCCATTTAAACAAGCTCTCACCCGCATTTTGAGTGGGGAGGGGTTTCGTGCTATTTTGCCATCTATTACTATCTTATCTGTCAGTGAGCGCATCCTTTGGCAGGCTTGCAGGGGCACTTTTAAAACAATTCAAAATCATTTTGGCAAGAACTGAAACACCTACAGTTGCAAAAACATGTATTCAAAATTTTTATGTATCCAAAACTGTTCAGGCTGGCTTTGACATGTAATTGGATACTGGTTTATAGCAGAGCCATTTTGAGTTTTTCATTTCTTGTACCTCATTCAGATTTCTAACTACAGAGTCATACAGGCACACTCAGAAAATCCTAAACTAGCTGCAGTTGTTCTTTTAATGGAAGCACAAAACTGTATCAGTAGCTGTGGTGTACTGTTCCCCTGCTTTGGTGCAGAAGGGCTTCAAGGACCTGGCCTCCTCTAGTTTTGCCCACCATTCTTCTTATGGTTTTGATGATAACAAAGTTAGAAATGATACTACTTTTTACTCAAGTCTGCTGTCAAGGTTTCCTTGCTGCCTTAAACTTGCAGACTGTTAAGGTGTATGTTTTGAATAAGAAAACTAGTTGGAGAGCATGTTGACTTTTGTTGACTCTGAGCTTAAGATCTTCTCAGTATCACAGCACTATGATAATGTGTGGGGGTCTATTTTAGTGGCTTAGGTAAGCTTAAATAAACTTCTCATCTCCTAGGACTAAGCATATTGGAGCAGCATCCCACTGCCTGCTCATGCATAGTTGTGTTGCAGCCCAGTTCCCCATCGGGATGATGAGACATCCTGGTTACTGGCCTCAGTCTGTTACAGCTGCTACTGCTGCATAGTGACACCCACAATGTGGTGGCTGAGGCACATCAGCTGATGCAGGACACTGCCCGCTGCTGCTGCCACACTGGCTGTGCTCCATTCATTCTGGGGTGTGAGGATGAGTGAGATGGTAGTCCTGGGACATGGCTGACTGCAGGGAAAGTGGGGCCCAACCATGAGCCCCAGCTTATTCCCTTTTCCTCCCTCCCATGTCTAAGCACAGGCCTGTCCCATGGTGAAATCACAGATGTGCTTTATTGCATAGCCCCACATGTAACCCTACAGCACCCTGCCCTTTGCCAGGACCCACCATGGAGAGGAATACGTTGGGCTCTGAAGCTGAGTTACGACTCTCCCTATTCCTGAAAGGCCTTTGAATCTTTCCTCTGCCTTGGGCATCTGGTTTTCACATCACGGTTACTTCAGCCCATAAGCTTCCACAAGAATTTTAAATAAAATATCACTACTAAGCAGATCCGTAGGGGGAAGCAGTGGCTTTGCTCACAAATGGGCACATTGTTGAGGCTGGAGAAGAAGGAGTTTCTTTCATTTACACTGGGTTACATCACTGAGCGCCAACCAAATGATGGAGAACAGCAAGAGCTGTTATAGGAATAAGTTTATGCACTGCAAATGCAGGAAATGTCATTGCTAATGGTGCACATCTGATATATATTCTGGCCTTGCCTATAGACTCACAGGAGTAGGAGATGGGCAAAGTAATGCCCTGGGAGCTGTGGGAAGATAGGGGTGCCACACAGGCTTGGCATGCAGGTCTTGGTGGGATGAAAAAGAGCCTTTCCTGTACCTCTGCAAAGACATACGTGGATGTCTAGGTTTATCCCACGCAGTTTTAGACGTTTCTAGAGCTTACACACTAACTCATTATTGCAAGCCCCCTTGACAGGCAGTGAACAAGCATTTGCAGGGTGGTGTCTGTCTAAGAAGGATGATACTGAGGTACCCTTACAAATACCTACTTGATGTAAAAAAGCTTTGACTAACTCAGAACTAGACATCTAACTTCAGGATACTGAGGTTAGGCAGAGAACTTCTTTTAGCTCTCTTTGTGCTTATTTGTGTGTATCTTACAAATCTTGGGAAATGTGTGCAGAATAAGTTCAGAGGTCTTTAACTGCCTCTGCATATATCTATGATTTCAAAACCATGATGAGATCCTGCCATAGAAAAATTCTGTTAAATCCCTGGTTAAGATCGGTGACTGCCTAAGCATACACATAGATATACCCTGTGCAACTATAACTCAGTTGTCAAGGTCTTCCTACTGAAGACATTATTGAAGGTTATTTCTAAACCACATGAGGTTTAGATACCTCATGATTTGTCTTTTCTGGATACAGTTGGTGCTGCAGGCCCATGGGCTGCTGCTGAAGCTTGCCCCAGCCTCCCATTTTAGCATTGCCAAGCCCCACCTTCATTTTCTGTGGAAAGGGATAGCATCTGGCTCATTACCTTGTCCTGGTAGTGCTCTTGCCCCAGCACCCACTGACCACAGAGGAACAGACTGGCAGGGAGCTACTGGTGACCCTAGCTCAGCTTGCAGAGCCAGACCCCGTGCTGCGTTCTGCTATCAGTGTAGGCACTTGCTGATACTGTAATTACTGAAATGAGAGCTTCACCATATCAACAGGCTTTTGTAAAGTTACGTGCAGCAATTCCCCAAATCCCCCCATTCAGCAATTACGACGCTTTATGCCTTTGCATTTGCAGAAGTTTCCTCTCAGACCAATGCGTTTCTCACCATGTTCAAATGAGGGATGTAAAGACAGGATAACATAGTGTCCATAGTTAAAAATGCCTCCCAGGTTCACAGTGCAAATGAAAACTTCGTAACTCCTTATTACTTCCCTTTTTCTGTGTGGCCTCATTTGAGGCTGGTGGGATGTTCACCTTGGTTTACAAACCTAAAACCCAGCCAGGTCTTTTCCAGGCTGTGGAGCCTGGTGTTTAGATGGAGTTAAACAGTTTCACATTCCTGAAGAGAACAGGAATGTTTTCACAGTGATATCTGCTCTGTGTGGATCACAGGAGTTTATTTTTTCTGCATGAACTCCTTGGGCAGGCTTTTTTGTTGTTGTTGTTTGCTTGGTTTTGTTAAAGAGGAGAGGCCATGCCATGAAAATACCTAATGTAGTGATTAACAGTGCTGTTATTTAAGCTTGACTGAGAAAATTGATATTAAAAAGTCCATCAGCTATTGAGAAGAGACAGTAAACAAACACCTTGTGGTGTTCTCTTCTGTGTGTAGGGCTAGCTATGGAAAGCCCCCCCAGTTATGCCATGTGCCATTTGCTGTTAGATGTTTACCATAGGAGCAAATGATCCACAGAAGCAAAAGTTTTTATATACTGTATCTTCACTAGGTTAGGTTACTTTATATGTGTAACTTGGTAGCAGACTGTTAGTAAATGTACTATCTAGAGGTAGTGTTGGGTTTTTTTAAACCAAAAATTAGAAGTTATGGATGCTCAGCACTTTCCACACGTTGAAACTGGAGCAGTTGAAGTGGTGTGCAGTACAAGACTGGGAGTGTGTTGTGCAACAGGAGAGCAAGTGTCAGGTAGAAGCAGACATGGAGAAGGGAGACTGAAAGAGCCTGGCATGTTTAGTCTGCCAAAGTGCAGGCTGAGCAATGGTATGGTGTGTGCTACGTACAGCAGATGGGAAAGTTGCTAGAGGTGAAAGGAATTAAACTTGGAGGACAGTGTTTGCACAGGAGCAATGGGGAATGCACAGGTCAGAAATTAATGCAGTTTGTAGAGGAAAGGGAGACTTTCCTGCCCAGGAGGAAGGAGGTTCTAGAGCAGCCTCTCAAAATCAGCTGGAGGGACATGAAGTCCTTGTGTTTTGTGAATGGACTTTCATAGCGCAAGCTTCTTGCAGAGATGCTAATTGGAATCTGTAATGTGTCATGTCATCTATTGTCCTGCAAATTCATGAGTTCTTTGCAGATTCACTGGGTTATGGCACACACGAAAGTGGAGGTTATCTTGAGATCTTAAGTTCAGGGAAAGGAGCCAGGTCATTGCTATGTGCTATTTTTGAAGAATATCCTAGTCTTTCCCCCACATGTAGTTTTAGTCTCTGGGGAGCAGGAGTAGGAAGATGCCTTCTGCTCACTGCTAAAAACAAAGCAGTGTGAGAGTGATTTGCATATTGTATGCACATTTGTGTGCCAGCGATGAACATTTCCTACTTGTACCACATTTCTGCTGATTGTGCCCCTTCATTGGACCAGCTTGTTCTCTGACAGGTTACACACAGAGCAGAAGTACTCATAAAGCCAGTAAACAATGCTCATAACCTTTGGTGTGGCACAAAGATGTGACTGGTCCATCGTAGCAATATCTGTGTTTACCAGTGATGGGGAGGGGAGACATTTGAGCATACTCATTAGTATCCTCCTCTGCATGTCTCCATGTGATTTTTCTGAACTGACCTAAACTGAATGACCCGAATCATGGTACTCATTACCTAAAGGTTAACGTTAGTACTGTGATGATGTTCGGGTTTTTTCCCCTCTGCACCACAGACTGTTCAGGGAGAGAGAAAAAGACCACTCAGGCCTTATTAAATATGGACTTTGTGTTAGCTTATCTTGCCAAGAGCCCCCCTATGTATCACAGCATTCCTGGGGCTGTAGGTAGGGGAAAGCACCATAAAGTACTGTTCAAATGGTCTGTCTCAAACTGCAAATGCAGGAACACATGGAAAATTAAAGAAGCATTTTGATAGATATTGTAGCACCAGAGGCTCTCAGGGTTTGGATACAAAAATCTCACATTTTAAAGTAAAAAGTATGCTTAATAATATTGGTTGTGGAACCAGGCCACTCATGCAAATAAAAATACGGTCTTTGCTTTTACCTAAAGAAGCCATCAAGGATCCTTCTGTGTTGTGCTGTGGCGTAATGTTCAGACTATGCAGTATATCCTGCTTCTGGTGCATGTTTCTGTCAGCAGAAAGTGCTTCAGGGCATTTGGCTTCATCACTGTGGGCTAGGAAGTGTCTCCATTCCCATGACCGGATGAATTACACTAAGTTTTTAGAGGGACCTGGAGCTATTTCTAGTGGTGGACATCTAGTAAGGGGCTGCAGAGAGCAGAAGGCAGAAAGAAAGGTGTGAAAACCTGCAGAATGAAGGGATGCAACATGCCAGGTACCACTGCGCTTGCTGTGCCATGTTCTATGATGGAGGCTGTGTTTACTGTGTATGTGACAAGAATTTGGGAATTAGGGAACACTGTGATGTATTAATATCTATTACATATGCCACAAATACTGGATACAAAAATTAGACTATGGCATTTCTATACAAGTGCTTCATATGTGCCAGGTATTTGTATAATCTTGTAAAAGGCAGGGGTAATAAATAGCTTTTTAAATGCACAATGACACTGAGGCGATCTGAATGACATAAAACTAATAAGCAAAGACGTGTAGGGGTAAAACACTAACCATATTTGTTCTCAGCCGTAGCTGTGGAGAGAGGATGGTACTTTTCAAGGCAGGCAGACAGCTACCAACATTTTTCTTCGAAAGGGCAGAATCTGACTTTTACCCTTTATGAGGGCATCGAGTCGGCTGTCTGAGGAGTCCTCATTTTGCCTGCAATCAGAAGTGACACTGTGCGGGCTAATGTTGGTGTCATTTCTCAGCTGAAGCTTGTTCTGTCTAAAACATCAAGGCCCAGACATCTTTATAGCAGCAGAGCAAGTGAAAATACCTGGTTCCATTTATAACCTCTCAGCTGTATTCACACTTTGGATGCCAGTTTTTATAAATAATTTGTAGATAGTACAAGAAAAACATAGTCCGTAAAGGTCAAACACTGACGGAAGCTTGTTTGGCATCAAATGCTTGATTCCATGCATTTACATGTACAATGACCCAAATTTAACCTTGGCCAAAGATAGCAAAGCGCTGTCAGATTGCACAAGGATTGCCTTTGACATGGTATTTCCTAGATTGTTGCAACCTATGGGAGCTGCTAATTATCAGCCAGAAAGGTAATACCTGTAATTTCCTCATCACCCCAGGCCAGTTGCAGTTGCAATGAGTTAGTGTGGGATGCCACTATTGTGCAACATGGGTAAACTCTACAGTGACAAATGGCTTTTAGCCATTTTCAAGGTGACATTTTGATCAGGCAGCTTGTGCCAAGTGTTTTCTATTAAGCATTTAATTTTACTGCATGGTTAATCAGCAAAAAATTCTTCCAGAAATCCATTATGTCATATGTAATATGTCAGGACCGTTTCTCCCTGCTTAAAATTAAGGAGAGGCCATGAATGCTTGAAAAATAACAAATCTTATTTCTGCTTAAAAGTAAAAAAATTAGAATGAACGAATAGCTTTTCTTTTGACCTTGTTTTAAAACTATCTAGATGAGAAACCAAAATTGTAAAGATTTACACAGCTTGACATGTTATTCATTATGCAGATATCTTCAAAAGCAATGCTAACCTAAGTAGTATTATGATATTTGATAAAATCGGTATTAACTGTGTGTGTCTTTTGAGGCTGTAATAAGTCTGGGTCATTTTATATGACTGCAAAGACCTTTATGGAATATAGATCAAATCCCCAGCATGTTTACCTTTTTAGCAAACCCTTTGTTCATCTCGAAAGCTCAAATACTAGGACTATCTGTAAACTTGTATCAGAATTGGTCTTTCCCTTTCTGTAAATGAGAAAGGAGTTTGATATGTGCTTACCAACAATACATTTCTCTTTCAAGTCTGTGTCAGTATAGGTTCAGTTTTAAATGTGCTTGAGCTTTTTTCTTGCCTAGTTAATTCTGACAGGGCTACACATGTGTCTTGTTTACTCAAGGCAGGAGGTAGGCTGAAACTTTGGTTTCCTCTTACTGACCATGGCAGTAAGATGTCTAAATGGTTTCCAACCTGCTAGCTTTTAGCTTGAGCTGAACTGCTTTGAAATCTTCAAGAACTGCATGATCCATAGATCCGTTTACAATCCTCTGTTCTTCTGATTTGAATGCCTTTAACTATTGAAGTAATAAACAGTTGGACAGACTGGCAAAGTGCCCTTGTGCAGTGGGGATGCAAAATATTTTGTCTGTAAGCCTTACTTATCTTACTGTGCAGTAATTGTCTTAGAGGGTAAAAGGAGCATGTATCTCTTGTGCCCCTGGAAATCCCGAATACCAAGTAGAATGCTCTTCAGTTGTCTGAGACTCTCCATTCATGGTACCAAAATGCAAATAACTTTATAATTTCTTTTGGTGCCCAAAGGATAGCTTCCATGTATCAGTGAAAAAGGCCTTCAAAATAGACTGTGACACACTCTTCTGGCTTAAACACTATCATTTCCAAAGACTAATTGGCATCAGTTGTGTCCTTGAGAGAAGAGACCTGGACAGAACCAAGTGCCTCCCAACAGTAGTCCAACCTCCCTGATGAAAGCACAGTAGGTTTTAAACCCATTGCTGGAAGTGGTGTGCCTTCATGACATATTCTTCAAATATCACCTTTTCCCGGTTGTTTTGTGGCAGTCATGCCATGTCTGGGATCTATGAATGTTGCAACAAAGAAGCCTTTAAAATGCCACAGAGTGCCATCCTGAGTGCTCAGATCGGTCTAGTCAACTGAGCAGCACAGGAGCCACCCACACATGGTGGATGTTGCTGTGGTCCTACTTTGAGAGGTGGAGACCTACATTCGTGTGCTGCAGAAAACTAGTGTCTACCAAAAGAAATTCCCCTATCCATCCAGTTCTTCACTTGAACAACTGAAAGTGGAAAATCAACAAGTATGTGAATCCTTTGTAGGATATGATCCTAAAGATTGTTTTGATTGAACTATGAATTATTTTTTGCATGAACACCACCAATGAATGATTTGAAACAGCTTTACAATCCCCTTCTGTGCCATGTGAATTCTGTGACACTTTAATTCTGTAGGGAGGAACTATTGCAGTGTTCCTTTCTCCTGTGGATTGGTTTTCCTTGACATCGAAGAAGTGAGTGCTATGGACAATCATCATGGTCACTCCATCCATTTACATTATATCCAGCCGTTTTCCTGAGCCCTTAGTAGTAATTTCTTTCAGTGAGGCCTGGCAGTCAGACCTCGCTTTTATAGCTGCTTCAGAAATACAAGGAAGTGGCTGCTGCTTGTTGATGTTTCTTCATTCTAAAGAAACATCCCAGTTTGAATATGTTCAACTAGTGCATGGGATCTCTCTTATATGGGGTGCAAATGCTTTTCTGAATTATCCTACCTCACTCTGAAACCACTTCCTGTAGCATTCCATGGAAGTAGTCTATAATGCAGTGCCTATGTCTTTGCTTTCTTGGGGACATACATCATGTTGAACAGTATCCTCAGCTACAAATTAATTTTTAAGATTTTGTTCCATCTGCTTTGCAGTTGGAGAAGACATCATAGCCGTTTTAGTAAGAGAGTAAAGACTGGGGTAGAACTCTCAGGGGCTGGTTGGCTTGGGAACTTTCAAAAAGTAGAACTAGGTGAAAAACTTCAGAAGCCCATTGCCAAAGTGCATTAACTTACCTATCAGTAGGAAAAGAAGGTTGACCAAGTGCATTTATGCAATTTATATTGTCCTTACTCTGGCTTTGAACCACGAGGATCGTGGGCAAAACTCGGCTATGACAGTGCGAAATGTCTAGAGAAAAGACTGCTCTTACAATGAAAATGTTTGTTCCAGTTGTGCCTGAGAGGCCTTATAGGCAGTCTGGGTAGAGCTGGTCTGGAGGAATTCAAAGGACAAGCTGGCAGAGCCCAGTTTAAGGTTGCAGCTACTATGAAGGGTGTTATACAAACCCTAGAGATTTATAAAAATACTGTCCAGAGTTTCATTTTAGAAAAAATGAAATAGCCAACTTTATCAGGTAAATGTCAAATTAGAAAGGGAAGGAGGAAATGGCTGGAGGGGAGGAAATCCATTGGGGCTTTTTTTTCCCTCTTATGACTAATAATTTTTCACCTACCAGCAAAAGGGCCTACAGCACCTATCCTCTTGTTTTGCAAATCACCCTAAAGGATGTGTTCATATTCTAATAATTTGTTTTGTCATCCTGAATCAGGGCACATTTGAGTTTTTATTCTTTGATAAAACCATTACTGTCAATTTTTTGCAAATGCTTTTGCTGAGGTATTTTCTGATGCAAGTGATAATACTGTCTGAGCCTGGCAGAGCGAGTCAGAAATCTTATTGCAGTCTGTAAAGCTAAGCAGCAATTCACCTTCCACCCTACTGGGCAGTAAGTAGGAAAACATGCACTCACATCCACCAAAATGTTCTTTTCTTAATATCCTTGTCTCTGGTCTCAAGGATAAGAGTTGTTTGTTTCTAAATCTGCTCCTGCGCTACTTATAAAAACACTGTCAGAGCAGTACTGGTATGATACATTTGGCAAGAACCCGTATTGGGCATACTTGATCCATCAAATCTCTGCAAGAGACTGACTTTGGGAAGTGCTCTGCCCTCAAAGGCCCTGATCACTTTAAAGTATGCCAGAAAAACACTGGCAGTATAGGCAGTTGTGTTTGAAGTTTAAGTTGCCATTTCTGTAAGAGCAATGAGGGATGGGTTTCTCTAAGAAGGGAAAGTAAGTGGTTTCTGAGAAGGTAGAATAAAAGAGCGCAGGGAATTAAGGAACTGCTCTGTGTATATGATGATGGATTGTTACTGCTTTTTCTGGCTATGAACAAGACTGCTTTCCTGAGTGTAGGGTGGGGAGTGAGCAGTTTGACAGGGCAGTAAGATCACTCCATAGTAGAGAAGAGATTCTCAGCTAGCTTTGTCAGACAAGGATGAAGAAAGTAGGATGACTACGTACAAATCCCTTTTTATCAGATCAGATTTCAACTAATATTTTTTGTATTTGTAAGGACATAAAAGCGTAAGGATGATTACTTGCACTGACAAGTGGTTTTCTCAAAATAGTACTGAAGCAGCATGTAAGAGTGTGCCACAAAGACAGTACTCTAGGTGTGAAGAGCACAGATGGATCTATCAGTGCTAATATCCTTCCTTTGGGGGGAAAAAATGATGTGCTCAGTAAGTTATTGCTATCTATATTTCTTAATTACCATGTACTCATTATATAGACTATTATTACTGACCATTTATACAAAAATATCTCCAAGACAGTGTCAGTCTTTCAGACATGTGAATTTTAAATTCAGAAAACTAATTTTGATTTCTTTTAATAATTCTTTTCAAATGGTAGTCAGATTGTTGAAAATGTTGTCTTTTATGATTTATGTCGTTGAGGGATTTTTTTTTATTCCATTATGGTTTTATCTTTCTCTTGGAAAACTAATGCTGGTATTACTGTTGTTAGCAATTGTTGGTTCTTTCCCGTACGTCTGGAACTGATTTTGTTCTCCGTGTTCTTAATGGAGCTGAAGTGAATGTGGCTCTTTGTTTAGCTTTCTTTCTGTGCTACAATATCATTAGGTGTCTGAAAAATGTAGAGTTGCTGAGGCAATTCACAAACATTAAATCATTGACTGAGTCCAGTTTTGCAGTAATTATAGTGTTGGGTTTTGTCTTCAGCTGGCACTTAACTCAGGCTTGGCCCAGCTGTGTCTCTGGGCCTCCTGGTATCTGATAGAATCGTGTTGCCCTGCTCTACATGCCTGCTTAACTAGCAACCTCAATAACATCATCACCCACAAATTTGGTGTCAGCTCTATATCTGCTGCTTTACCTAGTGCTGCTTTCCCAATAGCTTTGTTTCAGTGAGCACCAGTCAGAGGGCCTCTATTCCCACTCTCTGCTTCTCCCTGCTTCCACCCGTAACATACCCCTTGGATGACAGGTTGTGAAAACCACATTTAAAAATAGCTCTGTGTTAATAAATACATTTTATTGGGGGAAACACATTCAAACCATGTGGAATTTGAAGCTTCAGTGCTTGCCAAACAACTGTTCTGCACTCATCTCCTCGGCACCAAAATGCTAAGATGAAGGCTGCTTTGTGTAGGTTGCTAGATGGCAGAGAGATGGCTAATCTGGTTGGGTAGCACTTGCTGCGGCAGTCATTGAGATCCTGACCTGTCTCTGTTGCATGTCATCCATCTGTTCCATCTTGTCTTGTACTGTGCTTTCTGCTGCCCTCCCCTTCCATGTGCTTCTCTACTCCATGGAGCCATTTGAGCTTTTCTGTTGCTTGATACTTCCTACCACATTGCATTCAGTAATCTTACTGTCTTTGCCAGGACCTCTGTCTTGCAGTGACAGCTCTGCTGGCACTGATATCTGTGTGTATCTGCCTTATTTCAGAATAGCCACACATCTGCCTGTGCAGCAGCTCTTGGCTGCATTTGGCACATGCCAGAAAAAAAAACCCTTGAATGTCTATAGTAACAGTTAATTGAAGAGGACAGTTAGTGTCTTGTAATGCTCTAGTTTTTGTTGGTCCTCTTGGGGATGCAACTGTATTGGAGCTTCTGATCCAAATTATTGTCTCCTTGAAATAAACCTCCTTTTAAAACCTTACTGCTGGTTATCGCACAGCCTGTGATCATACAAGTATACATCATCTCCAGGATGGCTGTTAGGGTGCTTTGCTATCCTCAGTCACTCTTGGCAATTCCTCTGGGCTTTTGAGAAGGATATGGTGGTGATTTGTCTTCTCCATTGGCTGGCAAGACCTGTGCTTCCTTGTGTTTCTTCTGTCACCTTTTTCCCTTGTCATCCTTTTCTGCACACCCCCTCTTAAGCATTTATCAACCACAGAACAATCATCAAATTTTCTTGATCAGTAGATTTGCAAATGGGTGACTGAGTGACAGATCGTCTGAATTCCTGCTGGCTGTGGTGGTGTTTGTTTCTTGTTCTTAATACACCGGGGGTGGCAGGGTGATTGTGTTTTGTTTTGTTTTGTTTTGTTTTGTCTGGCTTTTTCAAGTTAATTTTAATTTGAATTAGGTGTTATGGTTAAAAGATGAATTTTTACTTCAGATCTGTTTTTTTGACTAAGTGACTCTTCTGGCTGTTTCTTTCTTCTCAAATCTTTTACCTTTGTGAATCTTCATATGTGTTAGCGTATTTTTGAAGGCTGTTCTCAGTCATTGCCTGTCAATGCTCTGCTGGCCTTTCTCCTTGTTGCCAGCTGTGGGACGGCTCCTGGGAAGATGCTACATTACTCTAACTCCAACCGCTCCAGCCTGGCTTTATCCTGGACGTGTTCATGGCAATGACATGACCATGCCCCTGGGAATGGTCAGTGATATCCATAGGGCCATGAGGAATGTTTTCTCTCTCCACAATCAAAACCTGCCCCTCTGAAGCATGAGTCTCCACGACAGTCACAGTGCCCTTGCTGTGGTTTGCCCAAGATCAAGGTTTGCACTCCACTGTGCTTCCTTCCTTCACTTTCTTCCATGAGCATATATTCTAAAGCATCCTTAATGGACGTTTTCCCCACAGACACTTGAGAAGACTGGCGGCTGAAGGGCTGTTTGGACTTTTTGAGTAATATTGTTATGAGCTTGGCCATACTCTCCCATAATAAAAACTGCTGTCCACTGTGTTTAAAGGCTTGGGGCTGCTGGGGAACATCTGATTTATTAATGGCCTCTTTTCAGCTTCCTCCACATCTTAAGAAGATATAAGCAGGTAATTAGCTAGTTGCTGGGAAGATGGAGGAAATAAACTTTAAAATTCCTCCTTGTAAAATGATTTAACAGTTTTATTCTGACATGTGTGTTTTATGCTTTAATCATCTCTCTGTGGCTGTGAAGCAGGCCAAGTCTCTTCATAGTATTCTGTTAGATTTTAGCAGACTGATCCTGCATGGTTTTGTTTGCTCTTTTGTTGCTCCATGTGAGTGTTTATGTTGGCTTCCTGATACTTAATTGGATAGTAACTGATTTTACAGTAAAGACTGATGCCCAGTTTTCGGTCCTATCTTCATGCTCTGGTTTCTGGAAGGAATCAGTATTTACAGATGTATTGAACTCTTTTGCTGTGGCTTTCCTTCAGAGACATTTACACTTGATCATCAGTGCCAGTTGCCCAGCGTGATGGAGTTGTACAGGTGCTTTGAGCAATGGCTCTGTTCCTTTTACAGTTACTTTTTGGAACTGGAGTTCTGGTATCTGCAGATACCTCCACCTGAATTCTGATTAAAAAAAGCAAGACAAGTAGCTCTTTCCAGGACTCTTCTGAATTCCTTCCATTCTCTTTCATCCTTCTTCACCATTTCATTTGATGGTAATTGTATTTTTCACAGACTCATAGAATCATTAGAGTTGGAAGGGTCATCTAGAGCAGATTACACAGGAACGTGTCCAGGTGGGTATTGAATGTCTCCAGAGATGGAGACTCCACAACCCCCCTGGGAAGCCTGTTCCAGGGCTCTTCCACCCTCAGCATAAATAAAAGCTCTTCCTCATGTAGAGAGGAGGATCACCTCCCTCAACCTGCTGGCCATACTCCTCCCAGTCACCCCATGATACTTTTGTTCCTTCTGGCCCTAAGGGCGCACCGTCAGCTCATAGTCAACTTGTCATCCACCAACACTCAGCTGAGCTCCTCTCTAGTAGGTCAGTCCCTAACCTGTGCAGATACTTGAGGTTCTGTCTCCCCAGGTGCGGTACCCTACACTTGCCCTTGTTGAACTTCGTTAGGTTTCTCCCTGCCCTCTTTGAGTCTGAGCCCTCTTCAGAAGCTCATGTTAATCAGATTATTTGTGAAACAGCCTTTGTATCACCCCAGTAATCTTTAAAGGTATTGAATGACCTGTACCCTTTGTCAGGAACTTATGCTAGGTACACAAGTCTCTTTAATTGTCATCCATTGTCTGCAGGCTCCCTTCTGCTTCATTCAAGCATTTTCTATTTGTATAGATCTCATTTGTCTTTCAGATCATCAGAGTCTTTAAACATCTCTCTCCTCTGCTGAAACAGACACAATCATGTTTGAAGAAAAAGATTCATGTCTGTAACTTGGTACTTGCTACTTTTATTCACTGCTGCAGCAAGATCATGAATTCACCTAAAAGAAAATCGTCTTCCTTAAAACTGTAGCCTGGAAAGACCCTTGTTTGGGGTGCCAAAGACTCAAATTTACAATTGCATACCCCAGGGGAAGCCAGAGGGATTTACAGTAAATATCACAGTTTGCATCCAGAACTGCTGACAAACTGGTCTCCATTTGATAGATGGCTTCATTATCACTTCCTAATTACAAGCAGGTTTCCAGGTGTGTTCACCATGTTATAAATGAAACCTGTCCATTATTATACAGTGATGGTCTCTGGGTCAGCCGTAAGGGATCTACAGCTCCTCTTCTGTCGTTGGACCAAATTAATCAGATGTATTTTTAACAGATAACAAAAGTGACTGATTAATCACTTGGTAATGCAGACTGCTATCAAGTTCATCATCTCCAAATAAAGCGAGGAACTCAGCAAGACTACAATATGTCAAATGCATCAGTCTCAGTGTGTTAAAATACTTTCAGGGCCAGATGCTACTCTTCTGAAAGGAAGAATTTGCTACATCAAACATAGATGGTTTTCTGCAACTGTGGGTCAGATTCTGTGCTCATATGAAAGCTTTCTGGTTACGCAGGGTTGCTGTCAAATGGAGCCCCATGTGTATATGTCTAAGGAGAGAATTTGATCACTTATAAAGTAATACAATCTATACCAGACTTTCATTCGATTTTTCTTTAGAACAGTGATTTTTTTAAGAGGGTATTGAAAGCCGCTCACATCAATAAAACACAGCCAGTCTTTGTCTAATCCTGTATCCAAGGACAGATTTAAGTGTGATTTTTCTATGTTCTAGTCACCTCTTTTGAAGTTAAACCAGGCTGTCTTTTAATTTTGTACTGAAGAATATGCTTGACATACTTCAAACTGAGATTAGGTTAGTGAAGGCAATACCCTCTCTTATGCTGGAAAAATGAAACAAGTTCCTAATTGTCAAAAGATTAATCCTTGGCAGTCATCCAGGGCAATATTTGCTGTAGCAACTTGGTATCCATCACAGTTACAGACCAAAGGTCTTGTCATATATGTATTCCTCACAGCAGTGCTGTAGCAGGGCAGGGTAGCCTTGCTACCCTGGGCTGTTAGTCCCTGGGAAACTCTATCCGTTCCTCAATTAGTGCCCTCACAGGGGTCACAGTCTGATGACTGAGCTATTTCTGAAGACTGAAGTATAAAGCTAGGTAATAGAAAAAGAAATCAGTTTGGGGTTACTTTTTTTGTGTGTTGTGGTGTTCCTTGTTAGAGGTTTTAGCATTTACTAGAAGCTTGATCCATCATTACCGGTAACAGTAATATTAGTGAAAATGCAAGGCTGTTTTTTACTGTGAAATTCACTGTTACGTGTAGCCTGATAGTGCTTAAATTGGCTAATTTTTAATTTATTTAATTCATTTGGCATTGAAGTGTAGAGCTGCTATAGCACCATCTTCAATCTGCCAGCATGGCCAGTCCTGTCTCTCTGAATACTGTATTTTTCTCTCATAAATTTACGGGAATGAACCTTCATTGTCCTACAAATCTAACAGAAGTGTATTAAAAATGCCTCATAAATTACTAAAGCCAGCAATCCTATGCCTTGTTTTCTAAGTGTAGCTAAAACCCACAAAAAACTGCAGAATGCTGCCCCAGTATCCCTCCTTCTGTGTATGTGCCTCTGTTGTGTTTTGGGTTATTACTCTCAGTGTTGCTTTAGAAAATTCTTCAAAGAGAGTTCTATGTCCCTTATTCATCACAGAAATGACGATGGGGAGAACGGTCTCATTCAGTTCAATATTCATTGTCACTCATGCTGCTTACCCTTTGACTCCCCACACTGCTAGCTGGCAGGGAACTGCCTGCACTCCTCAATTTGCATGGCAGGGAAATAAATGGAGAAAAATTCACTCTGCTTCAGACTGCTAATGGGGACTGCAGAGAGGGGTCGTAGATCTGAAAAGGGGGGTGCAGCTTTGTTTCCTTAGAATCCTGTTCTGCACTGCTCAGCTTGACGGGATTATGAGGTGTGAGTAGGAGCAGGACTTGATCCCTCATTCCCTTGCTGATGAGCCTCTGTCTGTTTAGTGCTTTATAGGCCCAAGGGAAAAGGGCAAATTGACAGTGTTCTGCCATGCTGCAGTCTATATTTGGATCCCTGATTTAAAGCTGACAGATGTGTAAAATCATATGTAGCCAGAAAACTCCCTAGCGAGGACACAGCTGCATATATCAATGAGTCAAAGTTATTCCAGTTAAGGCTGGCATTAATTTATATGTGGCAAATTCCCTCCAGATCTCTGTTCCTGCTTGTGTAATATCACTGAGTGTAGTTTTGGGCTTGTTCCACCCGCTCTGGATTAAACCATGTGCTTTTTGGATATGAATGGAGACAACTTGTAAATCTGAAGCGCTGCTCTTCTCAGATGCTGGGTGAATGCCATCATACCCTCATTTAGATGTGGCAGCTGTTGTCAGTTACTTAATCTCATATATAAAATAAAGCCAAATTTCCACAAACTGCATCCGTCTCTACCACACGGCCTCCTGCAATGCCTTAAATGAACCGCATATTTTTGTTTCTCAGGAATCTTCCCTTTATAACACACTATGCTCCTTGATTATTTCCTCTGTATTGTACAGGAAACAGTGAGTAAGTGATTAATAACCTGCCTCAGTTATACTTTCCCCTCTTGCTGCAGCCTTGTCATGAAATAATGTGACCCACAGATGTCTGAGCAAATCAATCCATTGTATTAATGACAGATGCTGTTGGGGCTTGTTCAGTGAAAGTGAGCTATCCAGGGAGAGAAGCTCAGGTATTCCTGCTACTTTGATCATCTTTTTTTCTTTCACTTAAATTGTGAGCATGCTGAAAAATCCCAACAAAGCACGACATAGCCCACTCTGGAAAACAGCCTGGGGTGAGTACCAGTCCCCGGGGGCTCAGGAGGGAGGTAGGAAGCACGTTTGCTGGAGAAAGGCACTGGCAATTAGCATTCACTGGCATTGTCTGAAGGTATGTGAGGTGCAGCATATATGTTAATGCTTGCTTGCTCTGCAACTAAAAAGGAGATAATGGAAAATAAGGCCTTTGCACCTGAACAAATGAAAACTCTCAGTTATAGTCAATTATGTCACTCATGTCACCCTTCACAATGTTTAACATTGTCTGGAGTGAGTGGGTGATGGAAAGTAAAATCTCAGAGCTAGTTTTACTAGGGTTTACTTAGGAGGCTGGTGTATGGGGATAGCTGGCAGGAGAAATTTCCCACTCACAGTGGGGAAGTTTCAGACTGACAAGTCATTTTCATAAAGCATGAACCAGGGCACACTGAACCAAATTACAAGCTGATTGAATCTTTTAAGAATTGCTAATAGTTGCTACAATTAGTCTATAATATGCTCTTCAGCCATCAGCTAATGCACTGGAGTCAGTTGGGCTCATAGCTGGAGAGAGTAGGCGGCCCTGATGTGTGGCACTGAGCACCGGCATGTGTAACGCTGGCTAACTGAGGCTGTCCCCCAAGTGCTCTGCCAGATCTTTGTTTTCATGAGTGGTTTTTACTAAAGGCATGTTTGAGTAGTAGGGAAGGGCAAAGTTACGTCATGTTTGGTAGCAGCAGGAGCACAAAATTGTATTACATAAAGAAATACGAGTAGGTGGTGATACTGGCCACTCTTTTATGGTAAGTCAGCAAAGAACACAGATGCATGCAGATTATTCATAGTAGCTGGTTTGACCCAAGAGAAATTCTGCATTTAAATTCACTGGATGGGGAGAGAGGTCATTATTGAAAATTCAGATGCCAACTAGAGAAACCTAGAAAATGGGCTAAAGGCTCAGTAATGTATCTGTTTAGCAAAAAGTTAACCAGGGACTCAACTGCTGTAGGATCTGTAGAGATTTCTGCTGTTGGGGGGGGAATGGGGAGTGGGAGGTGTACCTTTTCCATCATTACTGTTTCTGAAACTTTCCACTGCCACTCAGAATACCAGTGCATATCAGCATTTTATTTCACATCAACTTTTAAAAATAACAAGAGAAAACAACAGTCATAAGGAGGAAGGGAGAAACTGAGATGTAATTTTACAGTGTATAGAAGGAATTACAGTGCTTTGCAACCTTACAGTTGTCTGACAGTTCATCCTATCAAATGCTTAATATGTAGTAGCTAAGGTCTTGCTCTCTTTTTGTTTCCATAAGAAAAAGACCCATGAGGGTCTTTTCAAAGTCCTTAGCTCAATGGGATGGAAGATGTCCCACTTATGTCTTCCCTGTTCTCACTCTACTTTAAGGTACTTATCTTGCAATAATGAAACCTGAAAACAGTCCTCAAGAGTTAACATCAAGGACTTCAGCAAAACCACAGACAAAATACCCCACAATCCTCCTCTAAAGAGCTTTCTATAGAACATCTGAGTTAAGCATGGCAATTACAAAGAAACTCAAGTGGTCTTTGCTTGAAATTGCAAATGTACCACATTGCATTATCACAAGAATTCACATGCAAGAACAGTTTGCAGATGGTTTGCATTGGCATACTTTATGTAAACGCTCTGGGGAACAGATGGCATCATGGGTTCTTGTGGCAAATGTGAATTTATAGCACTCACAACATGCTAAAGTCTTTTGCCTGTAGCTGAAAAGCAACAAAAATGAAGTGGAAACTCAGCCTGTAAATCAGTTTGCCAGTGCCTTTGCCATTGTAGCTGTGGATAACATTTAGTTTAGTCTTTATTGTGAAATTTGGGTTCTTTTATTTGCCATCTACTTGTAATTGGGAGTGAGTGCATGTGGCATGTGTGTGTTTATTTCAGTACCCATATGCAGCTTTTGAATTAATAGGCTTGATATTGTGTAAAGACCAGGTAGTTGAGATCTCAGTCATTTAATACAAAGCTTTTGAGTTTTTGATCCTAAACTGAATTCAGATAATTCCTGTTTTCCATGCATACATAGATAGCTCTGGGTAAATAGACTGATATTAAACAAATATTGTTAAATATTCTTAGAAGGGAAAAAATAACAACAAAGATTAAATAACAAATAAAACAGGTTACAAGTGTGAATTACAGACCTCTGCGTCATTTTCTATATACATATGCAATGGGATGAGCGTATAAAAAGTAACAGTTCCTTCTCATTTGGACACAAGTTTGAATTTGAACATGTTCTGTAAAGGTGTTATTTAAGAAGCCAGACCTTGGGGGGGGAGGAGGGAGGAGTGGGAGGAGAAGATTGTATAAACAAGCAGGGGATTAGTTGAATTCTTTAGAACTATTATATTGAATTTAGAATGTAATTATTATTGCGATGTATCCCCTAATTATTTAGATGCTTGTAAAAAGTGATTTTATGTAAACACAGCTTGTTCTAAAACAGCCAGGTCTTTGCAGTGAACATAAGTTGCTTAAAATTTATTGACCTGTCGTTCACATGTGTTACTTTACTAGCACTTAATGGTCTGTTTAGATAGTCTTGGTGTGTATGAACTCCCAGTGCGCTACTCCAAGCACCACACGTTGACAGGTAGCTGCCATGTAGATAAAATAAGGGGCCCACTCCAAAGCATACAGGGACATACAATCATTAGTTATTTTCTAATCTAAAGCAAGGATTTCCTCGGCAGCTAGAGGAAAAGAAGTGCAGTGGTTTTGCATTATCTTTGCAGCTGAGTTCAGCTCGCAGTCCTGACCAA
>JASSUY010032531.1:9878-24810 GCA_032466535.1 Forpus xanthops | reverse complement strand
CACATTTAGGTTGAAAAGCAACTGCATTAATAAGATACTGGCTACACTGAATGCTGGGCTGTTCTAAAACTCTGGCTGCAAATATTAAATTGATAGCTACTGAGGGATCACCTGCTTTCTAGGGATTTAATAGGAACTAAAATCTGTTGAAAATAAGAACTGGTTCTGGGTACTATAGAGTCTGTAAGCATACCTACTGCAGCCTTTTAAGTCCACTCTATTGCAGCCTATACATATGTACAGGCAATTATCCACTTGAATATTTTAACAGTAAAGGGAAGTGAATGTCTAAGCGTGAACTATCAGCATGAGCAATAGAGATGACAGTAAAATTTCTCTTAGCCTGGAGGAAAAGAAACAACCACTCAAGAGAAAACATAGCAAGTTGGCACAACATACTGGTTTCTCTAAGAATGAAAGGAATCTACAACTATGTGTGCCCATGGGGGTATAAATTAAAATAACCACTAGAAATCACTCTGCTATTCATACTGCTGATTTTATTTCCTTTTCTAGCATCAGGCACACTTTTCATCAAGAACTCCTACCAGTAAATTCTTAAATAATTCCCCTGAATTTATAATCATCAATAAACTAGGCATTAACTAATAGCATTTTAGCCAATGAAATTCAACTGTTCTGCCTACAAGGTTACTTACCCAGCAGACTAGCTCTCAAAATCTGCTTATGTACATGTGCATACTCTATTGTATCAAATGCAGTACTATAATACAGTGTGTAAATTCCATTTATCGGTAAAATAATAGCAGCACTGGTTTATTGCAATTTACTGGGCTAAATAGCACTCTTTTTTTGGTTGCTTAGTTTTGGGCTTTGGTTTCTTGAGTGGGGTGTTGGCTGAGGTTTTTTGGTTTGCTTGTTTTTAAACTCAAGAGCAAAACTTAAAAAGTTGAAGAATAAAATCTCCTCTCGGAATTCATCTTGAAGCAAAACTTTGGTTTTCAATCCTGGCTCCAAGACAGCGTTATTTTACCATTGACTTCAAAAGGACTTCAGTGATGTACTCGGGCTCTGTATTCAGATTCACTATGAATTATTCCATCACCATTATATTCTCAAATGTATTTAGGAACCCATGTCCAACAGATGTCTCTTTCACACTTACACAGTTTCAATGGTTAAATTCTCTTCAGACTTCTCTTTTTGAATACTTTATATTTATTTTCCTACATTTTCCCAGAGAAGTTTACTGACTGAGCATAAACATTTAAATTGTCTACATTATTTAAGAAAATTGGATTCAGGATACAAGAATGTAGAAATACAAAGAAATCAGAGCTGTAAGATAGCACTGTATCATATGCAACAGTAAGTGATGTGCTTCTCATCCTCCATGCTTTTGTACTGAAACATTAGCATATTCATTTATGTTGTTAAGTATATGAAATAAATGTACACTATGGCTTCAGGTAAGATTTCCACAGAAACATCTGGAAATATTATGCTGTGCATATGTGAATATAAGTGTATATATTTACACATTTTTTTTATTATTATTTTACTTTAAAAGAGAAATCAATTTTGAATTTGTGTAATATTAAAACAAGCTTTTATAAGTGTAGCTCAAACTGCACACAGACATTCTGCTGATCAGTCACACTTGAAGTGTCTTTCTCTTCTTCTCTGATGACCAATAGCAAAATATTTGTAATACTTAGAAAAATTTCCATGAGACAGGAGCCAAGAAAAACATCTTACATATACATTTTTTCTCATTTCCAAGTTCAAACCAGAACCTTTAATGCTACCTTTAGTGTAATTTTCATGTGTTAATCATATCATTAATGTTATAACTGACAGACAGAAATTACTTTAATGGAGAGTTCAGGTTTCTTAAATCAAGACAGGCTTTGGGTCCTTATGATTAATAGACCAGTAGTCAAGCCTCATATGCTCTAACTGAAAAGCAAGATGGATAATGAGCTCATGCATCTATTGAAGGAATTTTAAAATATATGGTGGACTATATTGCAAAGATGACACATTACACTGGAATTAACGCAGGATGATTTGTCTATCATAGTCAATGTTAAAAGAAAAAGTGAAAAGACTAAGCAGGGTTATTCACAAGTTAGACTACAGCAAATCTAATGAGATGTAGGATGAAGGGGGTAGGAAGAAGGAGAAAGCACCACTGGATTAATTTAGAGACAGAAAATTCCAATCCCAAAGGGATGTTTTATGTCATGCAAGTCTTATGGCTTGTTTAGTTTTCGCCTAACAGGATCTCATCAGGCCTCTAATGAAATGAGTATGCCTGCTTATTTCCTGCTCACTTCTTATTGAAGATGAATTATATTTCATGCAGATATTGATACTCTTTCACACCAGTCATCAGGACATTTGAATTGTGCTACTTGTAAGAATTAAGTAAAACACAAGTAATTTGAATATAAGTAGGCATGTATGAAGCCAAAAATAAGATGGAAAGCAGGTTGTTAATAAAAATAACCAAGAGAATTCATAGAATCATAGAATACTTAGGGTTGGAAAGGATGTTAAGGTCACCTAGTTCCAAATCCCCTGCCATGGACAGGGACGTCTCCCACTAAACTATGCCACCTAAGGCTATGCCCAACCTGCCCTTGTACGCTGCCAGTGATGGAGCATTCACAACTTCCCTGGGCAGCCCATTCCACTGCCTCACCACCCTTACACTAAAGAATTTCATCCTCAGATCCAATCCAAACTTCCCCTGTTTAAGTCTGAACCCATTACCCCTTGTCCTCTCACCACAGCCCCTCATGAAGAGTCCCTCCTCAGCATCCCCTTAGGCCCCCTTCAGATACTGGAAGGCTGCTATGAGGTCTCCACACAGCCTTCTCTTCTCCAGGCTCAACAGCCCCAACTTTCTCAGCCTGTCTTTATACGGGAGGTGCTCCAGTCCCCTGATCATCCTCGTGGCCCTCCTCTGGACTTGTTCCAACACTTCCTTGTCCTTTTGATGTTGAAGACACCAGAAGTGCACACGGTACTCCAGGTGAGGTCTCATGAGAGCAGAGTAGAGGGGCAGGATCACCTCTCTTGACCTGCTGGTCAGGATGGTACAAAGCTCGAGTAGGACTCACAGAGTGAAACAAGGATAGGAAACTTGAATAATCTAAAGACCATAATGAGTATAAAATTTATCTCACAAGGAAATTATAAATCCCCAGAGATTATTTTTAATATCTAATTTTATAATTACCATTTTATAACAACAATTAGTAAAAAAAATTTAATTTTTAATCTCATCAGTTTTGTCAAGCTGGCACACTTCATTCTCATTCCCATTATAAATAAGGAAATAAATACAGAAAATAAGGATTTGGATGGAATTTCCCTAACTTTTATATGCAAATGTAATATATAAATCTCATGCCATTCTACTATTTTATTTTTATTTTATTTACTGAAATACAAATCATAATTTTTTTATGCTTTCATCATTATTATGTAGCACATTATAGTTTAAAGTTTTTATTATAGAATTATGAGTTAAGAACAGAATTATAGCACTCTGCTTGTTATCTGAAAGGAGCAAAAATGCATATAGAAATTAAGCATATAATTTCCAACTAAAGCAAGCAACACTGAGAAAAGCAGTTGAGGTGTGCTTAAGTGTTTATTTGTAATAAGGTTGAAAGGAAGAAAGAAGGGATCTAAAACAATTCCAAATATTTAGGATGAAAGCAGTGACAATACTAATTATAAACAGGGCTTTTATGCTTTCACTACCATATGTGTAGTAATACAGGTCATGCAGAGAGAGCTAATAGATAGAAGGGGTACATCTCATTATTATATTTGCATCTGTGTGCTGTTAATGATCTTAAAATCACAAACAAAAAATAAAAACAGGACTAGAATAAACAGAAGAAACATAGAATGTTTAGGTTTGGAAAGTACCTTAAGATCAACTAGTTCCAACCCCCCCTGCCATGGGCAAGGACATCTCACATTAGACCACGCCATCCAAAGCTCTGTCCAGCCTGGCCTTGAACACTGCCAGGGGTGTCACATTTGCCACTTCTTTGGGCAAACTCTTCCAGTAACTCACTGACCCCACACTAAAAAACTTTTTCCTTATATTTTAACTAAACATTCCCGGTTGAAGTTTAAACCTATTATGCCTTGTCCTTTCACTACAGTCCCTGACAAACAGCTCCTCTCTGGTGTTCTTGTTGGCCCCCTTCAGATACTGGAAGGCTGCTATGAGGTCTCCACAGAGCTTTCTATTCTCCAGGCTGAACAACCCCATCTTTCTTAACCTATCTTCATGTAGGAGGTGCTCAAGCACCCTAATTGTCCTTGTGGCCCTCCTCTGGACTTATTCCAACAGGTCTATTCTTTATGCTGGGGATATTAGAACTGTACACAGTACTCTAAGTGGAGTCTCATAAGAGCAGAATAGAGGGTCAGAACCACCTTCTTCGACCTGTTGATCACGCTCCTTTTGATGCAGCCCAGGATATGGTTGGCCTTCTGGGCTGTGAGTGCACACTGTCAGCCCATGTTCATTTTCTCATCAACCGAAACGCTCAGGTCCTTCTCCTCAGGGCTGCTCTGAATCTGTTCTCTGCCCAACCTGTAGCTGTGCCTGGATTTGCCTCGATGTAGGTATAGGACCTCTCACTTGACATTGTTGAACTTCATGAGGTTGGCATTAGCCAGCCTCTCAAGCATGTTAATGTCCCCCTGGATTCCTATAATTAGAAAATAAATACTGCACATATTGATGTGTTTTTTCCCCAAATAGATTATCCATATTGCCAAGAAATATCACATACACTTCAAACTTGTATCTTTGCAATATATACAGAGAACAATTACTCTTTGCACAAAACTACCAAAGTGTATAAACTAATTTACTGCAACAGTGCCTGTAATTAATGTTTCCTAACTCATCTCAGATCATAAACACTACATTACACCTGTAATTTCCCCAGGTCACTGGTAATACACTACTGCAGTGCTGCTAAAAATCGATTCATATATTGTGTTTTCTTTCTGTAAAACAAGCATTACTTCTCATGCTGTTGTAGAGCTTATTTCTCTAGACTTTAAAATCTGTGAGGATTTGATAAATAATTAAGCAAATTGCTGTAGAAATGAGAGAAAGAGTGGTAGAAGAAAAATAGTACATTATTTAGCATGCATCTCTCCAAAACATTAATCTTCTGAATGCACCACGGCACAGGATCTGAAGGGCTGAAAGGAGTGTTGGAGCTTCTTATAATCACCTGAACACCGGAACAAGCAAAAACTTCCCTTTGACTGATGATCAGTGGCAGACCACAACTAAGAATGTTAACTAGAATCTTATATTCTTCTCGTTCCATTAAACAGACTTAAAATGTTTATTTTATACTGGAATCCAGTATACTGAATCATAGAATTGTAGAATAGTTAGGGTTGGAAAGGACCTTAAGATCATCTAGTTCCAAGCCCCCTGCTATGGGCAGGGATACCTCACACTAGACCATGCCACTCAAGGCTCTATCCAACCTAACCTACTGAATAAAGTATAAAACCATACTAAGCCTTATTCTAACTGGTTTTATTAAACCATTCTAATTTCAGATGTGAGAACAATCATAATTTTTGAGGAAAGATTCTCCAGCATAAGTAAGCTCCATGACCACTGCTGCAGTATGACGACAAAAACAGGATAAGCTCCACAAAAAGTGTATCAGGCCTTTAAAAACAGTGCAAATTGCACTTCAACGGAATATTGTTGCAGCACATGCACAGTGCAATGTGCCTAAGAGTGAAGCCAAAATAACAATCAAGCAAAACCAACTTTATCAGACAAATTTTTTAATGAATGCCTTGTGCCACAAGACAAAAGTGGGGATACAGAGGCTACCAAGGGACTCCAGCAATGTCTGCTGTACTTTGCCTTACACTTATACATGACACTTCAAATATGCAAAAAAATTCTGTTGCTGGTTTATTAGTAGCATTACCTAAAATTTTACTAAGAACAACACAAAAAAAGATGAAATTAAATATGACAGCAATAAAAATGTAACCTGACCTGAGAATGACCTTGTTTTGTTTGCAAAAAGGAAATGCTGCCAACTTGTTTGAGATGCCACTAGTCTGTACTGAAAAAAAGCTACATAAACTATTTCAAACTCAAAATTAGAATTCAGGATTTTTTTTTTTTAATAATTTACCTTGATAAAAACTTGAGGGCAAGCCAGTTACCTCTAAAACTACCTCTAAGGAAATACTGTTGCTGGGATTACAGTAATGAGCAGGAAAACACCCCATGAATTTTCAGCCCCAGATGTAATGAATTTGGTCACAAATGTTTAAACTTACAGTACAATGAATAACATATTGGGTTAGTTTTTATGTAACATGAAAGAATATTTTGATATATCCACAGAATTGGCAAAAAGTCAGCTCTGGGCACTACTCTAGAAAAAAAGCTCTTCTGCTACCATCTGGAGTCCTCCCCACAAAATCTAACTTTCTTAATCTCTATCTGTTTCTCTGTGTGCTGCCTCAACAAAAATTATTACCTGTATTGGCCCAAGTGAAATTTCAGGTATCTTTTTTTTTTCTTTTTATTGGTTTGGTTTGCAGGTTTTTTGTTTTTGTTTTTGTTTTTGTTTGTTTGTTTGTTTGTTTTCTCCCATGGAATTAAAAACAATATATAACTGGAATTTTTTCTAGTTGCAGGATTTTTTTTTCTTTCTGACAAGTTTTTGAGAAAACAAAAAGACCATACTGTTAAGACTTGATAGAAAAGGGAGAAGTCATCAACAATTGCAATATGGCAATTATTGAATAACTTACCTTCAGGGAAAGTGTTTTTGTAATTTCTAATTAAGATCTGAATCAAGAAGGTTTATATTTCTTCTGTGTAGTATATTTTAATTGCTTTTATAGTCTGGCAGAAAATGCCACAAGGTACGGAGTTATAATTTGAATTCTTTCAGGACGTGCAAAAAATCAGCACCAGGGGGAGCAAGCATAAGGCAGTACTCCAAAGGAACTGCTACCATGCAGGCAGATCCCTCTGGGAATTAAGAATATTGCTTCCTTTACCGATTTTAAGCCTGTCCCTCTGCTGAAACAGCTATTGCATTATTTGAAAGTTCATTTTGCCTTCTTTCTTGGTCTTTCCTCTCATTTATATTTTATGTGATCAGCTGAAAGCACCTTAAGAACTGTTAAGGACAAAAGCGTACCTCGGAATTCCTGCAAATGAGAATGAGGCTCTGTATTTTAATGACTGATGCCTGTAAAACTTTCAGCTTGCTCATTAGCAGAAATATGTGTCAAATTATAGAAGTGATATGGATACTGACAGTAAATGAGTTTCAGGGGTTTTTGGTCCTCATTTCCAACATTTTAGTTACGCTGTAGACTCTGATATGATACAGTAGTGATAATGCCAGCTGAGTTTTTGCAAAAATTACTGTAAAAGCCATAACTTTTTATAGTGAATCACAAGTTCTTACTACAGCTAGCAAGTATGCCTTTAGTACTTCCATAGCCTGTCGTAAAAAAAACAATTCTGCATGAAGTTATTCTCTATTAAAATGTTAAGACAAGTTTTTATTAAACCAGTCTGAAAGCTTCCTGGAAGCATTAAAATAAAATACTGAGATTACGTTTTATACTGGACTGTCTCTTCACAAGGTCACAGTTTTTGAGGGTAACCTGTTTTACAGCCAGATGCGTTGTTGAGAGAGGGAACATGTAATAGTTTTAGAGCTGCACAACCTGGAATGCCTTATAATAGAGTTTGGTGTGTCTCAGCAAAAATTCATTCCAGAAGAATTCAATTGGTTCTTGAGAGAACTGTCTGATGTGAAAAAATAATTGAGTGCTTGACATCTAGCTTTATAGGTCGAACACTGAAAAGTCAATATCTCAGCAATAAATTGGGATGAAATTGCAGAATTTTAGTTGTAAGTTTGCAGTTTTTTGGAGCAGGTGATTTGGATGATGTGGATTTCAGAGGACAACAGCAAAATGAAAGCAATGTATATGTTGCGCTCTTTGTTTGTTTGGGTTTTTTTCCCCAATTTGATAGATTTAAAATTAAAATTTTATATCACATTGAGTATTCCAGAAGGTAGCTGACCTAGAGCTAGAGCCTAACTCAAGAAAGAATGTGTCTGGTTTTGAATCACCTGATTTGGTCCACAACTTTGTGTGCTTTTCCTACACGTAAAAAAAAAAAATAAAAAAAAAAAAATGGTTCTAATAAAAAAAAAAAAAAATCTCCTCACAATATGCCATGTTACATCCTTACAGATGGCTGTGGCTATAGCCATACACGTACACTGACTTAACTGCATTATCTGTCTTCTAATATTGCTGACACACATCTTGATAGATAAGTTGGTATAAAAGTATCAGCAAACAGGTATTTTATAGGCTTAGCCTAATCACTTTTAAACAAGTGATGACCTAATGCCGTCACAAGACCTTTTCACACAAATAACAGCTTCAGCATTTTTCTTTGCTAGGATTTCATGTCTTATTTTAGTTTTTTTCCTCCTTAAGAAAGGAAATAAAAGATTTAGTAGCTTTCATTTAAAAGCTTAAATAGGATTGCTATCTATACTTACATTACCTATTCATAATTCTAGAGGGGAAAGAAAAAAGAGAAGTTCCATGACTCCAAAAGAAACCTTGTGTTTGTTTTGCTCAGAGTTTGCAACACTGATATAAAGAAAAAAGAAGTTTTAAGAAACACTGTGTTTAAGAAGTGTCTGCAAAACATTAAGGTAAAAAAGCCATTTTGAACTCTAGACCCTCAGAGCTGATCATTTCTGGGGAAATCAAAAACAACCAGCAAGGAAACCTTCTCTAGTTTTTGCCCAGTATCTTGTTGCACAGCCAAATGGTGGGATACAGCTAACACACCTTTATATTAGTGAAATATCACATATCTGATGCTTATAGGCAGTTTCAACCTTGCTCTGCAGAAGTTCAGAAGGATGAAAAGCATGTCTGTTTCCTGGCATAATGGAGACATTTGGACATATTTGATGCTGCTATTAATATGACATAAAAGCAACCACAGGCTTTTTTATATTAAAAAAAAAAAAAAAAAAAAACGCAAACAAAAAAACAGTAACAACAAAAAAAAAACTTACCTGAAAGTATGGAATAAAGGAAGTTGCTTAAAAACAAGACATCAACATAGATGAAGTGCATTGTGAATGCAGAAGACCGTGATACTCAGAAAATGTATTAGTCCCCTTGAGAGTCACACAAAAAGGCCATTATCCCACAGATCAGGAAAATATTAAAAGAAAAAGATCTATCTACGATATGAAAAATACTGAATTGATGGAAATTTTGCACAAGCCTGAAGGGTAAACCTATGCTTTTTAGGAAAAAAAAAAAAAAACAGTGTTTTCCAGTCCTTTTGGGGTATATACTTTCTGTTTTCTTTGGACCCTTAGCATAATCTGGCATAAGTGATTCAAGCATTTGCTATACCAAGTTTGCAACTCTGATCTTCTAGTGAATGTGAGATTACAATTTCACTTCTGTTTTTTCCCATTACTGCTTTAATGTGCTTACAGTGAAGTCATTGATACTTACAGGTGTTTAAAAGTTAACTTTGACTAGATTGCCATCATGCATGGGATTTTTCTTCCACTACTGCAAGCAATTACTTCATCTTTTTTCTGAAAAACATTTGAAACTGATAGAAAAGACCATACATCTAATTTTCTTAATCTTATACAGAGGAGGCTGTTTCTTAGAGATTAGACTAGCATTCAATGCTCACACTTCTGACTTTTTTTCTGGCAACTCCCACTACAAAAACAGTCTAAGAGAATAATGCAGAAAGTCCTTTTTTAAAGAGCCCTCTATTATTTTCTATGATATTTCAAGAGTCCTATTATTCAGCTTTGAAAGCTTGTTGTATAATACAAAGCTAAAATCTACCATTGCTAATGCTAAGTCTAATTTTCCTGTCACATTCACCTCTGTGAAGAAAATCCATCCATCATAAATCATAAGACCTGGAACATGATAACAGTGGTAATCCAATAAAGACATAAATAAACTGGTGGAGGTACCCTATCTCAATGCAGATTTTCAGATTTAACAAATATGCAGTACACATAGGTAAACTAATCTGCATTATGTTTTGGATGGTATTGTGTTTTATCACAACTTCAGGTTTTCTTCAGCACATTAGCAATAGGAAGAGCTATTTAGCATTGGATTTGACCTATCTGACTATTGCATCCTGGTTCTAAACTATGCAAATAACATATGCCACAAAACTAAAATTAATGCTACATTATTTTTTTATAAGATAATTCTCTCCATGTAGAAAAGGAGTATCAAAATATAAAATCTTGGTTCCAGCAGTGAAACCAGCTCTTGAATGGAGAGACCAATAGCCACTTTTACATTACCTTTTCAGCAGCTGACAGCTACAGCCTCTTATTATCTCCAAAATATCTGCAGGAGCCCATAAGGGTCTGCAAAGGCAGTTTTCAATCTCTAGTCCCTGGACTATCCTTGGGGAATAGCTCTGGGTGTCCACAGGCAGAAATTAGGAAAAAACAAACTTCTGTTAGATTTTAATTCGTACTTAAACCCAAAACCAATCAAAAAATACAAAACGCTGTTGAAACCACTAATAATAATAACCACTGTCTTGTTACCAGGCTAATAAATTCTAGAAAACTAATAACTAAGAAATATAATGGTAACTACTGTTTTAATGGTTTGTCCAAAGGTTGCGGGTTTTTTTTTTTTTTTGGTAGCAGGGATGCTGTAGACTTTCTTTGTTTGTCTGGTTTTTGTTAAAGAAATCCAGTGTCCAGAAGAATCCTCCAAGGATTGAAAATTGCAAACAGTTTCTGCTCCAAGTACTTCAGCAACTGTTGGCATCTTTTAAGACTGTCTGTATAGAATTTATTAACATATATACCCAGAGCTTTATCCT
Source organism: Forpus xanthops (assembly GCA_032466535.1). Lineage (NCBI taxonomy): Eukaryota > Metazoa > Chordata > Aves > Psittaciformes > Psittacidae > Forpus > Forpus xanthops. The sequence goes on along the minus strand of JASSUY010032531.1, from coordinate 13,862 downwards.
CCATTGAAAGGTAATAAAACACAAGCTCTCTGACAGATTAAAGCAAGCTGTAGCATAAATTGTGCAGACTGAGCCCTCTTACATGTCTTATCCTAATCATAGCACTGCCATTTGCTTCTCATGACAGGATAAAAATAAAAGTCCTATAAAACTAAAATAAAATAGACAGTCTGTCATTTCTCCCTTAGAAAACATTTGTCAGAATCTCTTCAAAAATAATTGGGAAGAAAATGTGCTGAATTCTACAATCTATTGAATCATTTTTAAAGCTCATCCAGGCATATTAAAAGGTGGCATTCTTTATGATCATCTAGCTTCGGAGAGGATGTATTTTACATTGTCAAAAGCTTTTAATAGTTTGCTATTTTTTACCCTTAAGTTTTGCCTGACTTTAAACTTAAATATTTATCCAATGAGTGGGAAACAGTGAAACATTTAGGTTCACTTACTTTTTCAGTCTTTAGTGATCTAAATCATACTTTTCCTCATTCTTTTTTTCCTACAGCCTGATTATTCACATTTTTACCCCTCTCTGCAGTGTTTCCTTTTGACCTGTTGCTGCTTAATGAAAGTAGTGTCAAAGTCTTCTTCTGCTGTGTATGAAGGAACCAGCTTATGGTATATTCTTCCACACTTTTCAAATACAGCTGTTCCTCTGGCGCTGCGAACTGAGGTAGACATCTTCAGCAAGGACAGTTACTTCCTTTCTTGGTAAGGAAATGGCCTCTGCAATTATGGGTGACTTTGCAGAAGATGATTTCTGGAAACCCAGTGTTGACCAGTAAATATGAAGACTGATGTTTGGGAGGTGGTTGTGACATTCCAGTGAGATAGGGAGACAAATATTTAAAACAAGGAATTCCTGGAGATGGTATGGTCAAGAAACAAACCAGCACCATAAACACCTTGTTTCCTGCACAAATGGAGAAGGTGCAGTGCTCTTTCACAACTCTGAACACACAATGGGAGATGAGGAAAGTAGGTTGAGTCATTTGACTTCAGGTCTGTGCAGCAAACATAACAATTCCTGGGCTGAATATCCTTTTTATTTCTCCCTACTAATGTGAAATAAAGGTGTGGTAAAGGACAAAAAGCATGGGACGTGAGCTATTGCACCTGAAATAACACACTGTGGCATCTACTTTATGACTCATAGGATAGCCGTTCAATAGTGATTACTATGGTTTTGATACAGAAAGGACTAAATTAAACAGATTTGTTTTGCATACATAGGGACTTTTCAACAACAAGGAATAGCTTAGTACTTGAGAGTTCATGATCAGTTCCCTAATTCAGGATTACAGGCTACTTCTACATAAATTTCTGTTTTCAGAAAGACTTAAGCTATACAAGAAGCTTAGCAAGCATATGTGATCAGAAAGATGCAGTTTAGATAGCTACACAGAATTTTTCATAAATAATAATTTATAGCAATTAAAACTGTTTCAGCCACTTCTATGGCACTTCAGTAAATTCTTTCTCCTATCTCTATGTTCAAGTATCTCTACTGCCAAAGTTCCTTAGATGGGAATATTGTGACACTTACCTTTGCAGATGGGCCGCACCTACTGGTCCAGAGAAACCAAGCAGAATGGTTGACGCGAATCAAGACCAAGTATAGTGAGAACACTGCAATTATATAAAATCAACAAAATAATTGAAGCAGGGAATAATAAAGCCAGCCTTAATAGAGCTTGGTCTCACTACAATTTGTCATATCTAATTGAATGAATGTATCAGCCAATTGCTACAGGCAAGTCAGGTAGTTTAAAATGTGCATCAGTTGTGAGATTAAAAGGGACTCTGCCTGATTTGCAAAAAATATGCTGACATACAGTTGATTCCGATTATAAATACATGGGCTCCTGTCAGGCATTAGAAATTGTGCATATTGGCAAAGCTGGGAAAACCATAGACATGAAGGATTAGTACTGGTAGGTGCCAAAGAGGACTGCACTTTCTTTCTTTTTGCCTTAGTTTATGATGAATTGAGGATTTTATCTGTTTTTTTTTTTTTTTTAATACACTTGAAAACACTGAGTCTTTCAGCCCACACTATTTGTCTTTTACATGACTACCAGAGCAGCTGAATTACAGCATCATAAAACTGGCTTGCCACTCCATGTACTCCAGCTCCTCTGAGCACCTAGCATCTGCTTTCTGGTTAGGAAACCCATACAGCTAAGCACAGATTACATTTTAATTTGTAATTCTTGGAGGAAGCATTCGCCTGAGACAGAAAAGATAAACAAAGCATATGTTTTTCTATTAAAAACAATTATAGTCAGTGTCCATCGTGGCATATTACAGTATAACAGATTTTTTATCTTAGGAATGTGTGTTACAAAGCATGGGTATGATTAGTCCTCTCAAGCCTGTTGTCTCAGTAGATTTTCACTGAGGCAGAAAGAGCTAGATTTGCAAATGAATTTTAGTGCTGCGAATGCACCTTGAGACACTTTACACACTGAGTGGAATTCAGTCTCCGAGTGTAAGCATTTGGGCAGGAATACCACTATATGACTCAAAATAATTTCTACAAATCACACTGGGAAGATGTCTCTGCTAACCAGCAGAATAAGGAGTTTTGAACAATCTAGTTGTCATGGCTGAGAGCATTTCTTTCAGTTTTCAATACAGAATGATCTCTGCCCCCATACAGCTCTCTAGGAAAAAAACTGAACAGAAAAAGATGGGAGGGTTGCATAGGAAAGAAAAAGGGTGAATGGCTAGTACAAAGGTGTGCAAACAGTGCAGAGACAGAGACATCATGCAGTTTCTCACAGTAAAAAGCAAGTGAAATCAATGGCTTTGAAAGTGCTGTAGCGTTGAAAAATCATGTTTTCACATTGTACATTACTCTTAAGTTGTGGAATGAATTGCTGCAGGCCAAAATATATTCATAAATAATTACAAATTATAAATAATTGTAGGAAAGGTTAAAAAAATCCCCAAAGAGTATCATTTTATTGGTGTCTGTTAACTGTGATAATTGGAATGTATTAATGGTTGTTCCTAAATCACAAGCTGAAGGGGAAGATTACTCCATATCCTTCCAGTTCCTGTTTCCTTTGCCTAAACATCTGCTTGGTTTTCATCAGAGGGGTAGAGTTAGCCCACTTCTGAAATAAAACATTTCTACAGAGTTTAGAGGAAAGGAACAAGACAGGCCTGGGAAACCAAATAGGTTTGGGATAGAGGCAAATAAAATTATGTGTCAGGTTAGAAGTAAATAGGGATGTCAAGAAAATCATCTGTTGATCACTGATCATAACAGCTTCCAGTTGTGAGGACAGGCATGTCTGGGAAAAAAATTAAAAGCCTTCCCATGAATGACAGACCTCAGCATTAGGGAACAACATATGAATAAGTGATAAAAAAGATGAGGTGAGTATATAGTATTAAAACTGAGCTAGCTGTAGTGTTATAAAAACTACAATCTTACATTGTTTACACACTCAATCTAGCAGTGAAAATAAAAAGTTCTTTTATATCCACCAACTTAAAACACGCATCCAATGGTCATACTGCTCCTTTTTTCTCCAGTCAGCTAGCTTTTTACAGTATGTATTACAAATGCAGCTTCTATTTGTTCTATTCTCTCTACCTCTGTGAGGATTCAACCCCAGATACTCCAATCCACCCTTTGGTAGAGTTCATTTCAGAAGTTTCCAACTCTATTTGAAATTAACATCTGTCCTTAGGAGCAATTGTCCAAACAGAAGTTTAATTTATGTTGCCTCTTTAATTTATGTTGCCTCACTTAGAACTAAACTCAGAATATTGATAATTCTCCGAACTTTATCCCAGCGTTTTCAGTAGGATTTAGAAGTTTTTATAGAAATGACATGTCCTGCTACAACTTCTGCAATTTTCCAGTTTCAGTTGGGCTGCTGAGCAGAAAAAGCTGCGGGGGATATGGAACAACGCAACAACGATCAATGTGATCAAACGCTGAACAGTTTATTGTGCACAAGCGTGCCT
>JASSUY010032530.1:0-15147 GCA_032466535.1 Forpus xanthops | reverse complement strand
TCTAAGCCATAACTATAAACACTGGTGTTATCAGCACTGTTCCCAAGCCGAAAATCCAAAACACAGTGCTACACTAGCTACTACTTAAAGAAAAATGACTGCTGCTGCTGAACCCATGACACTTTCCATGCCAGCTTCCTGCTTTAGGATCCAAGGAACAGCTTCTTAAATAAATGGAAACAAAAGTAATAACTATAGTTAAAACCATAACCCCATGAGCTGAAGTGCCTCCCAGTTCTCAGGTAACAAAAGGAAATTCCCTTGGCCAAGGATGAGGCCTCTGCAGTGCCCTTGGTCTCAAGTCCCCAGGGACGTGTCAGTACCTCTCATTGATTTCTGCCTGCCTTGCCTAACACCTAAAATGGAGATAAATCACCCTTTCCGTTCTGTCTGGTGTGCAGCATAGCTGAAAAAATTAAACAAGACAGGGGTTTCAGATACAGTGCTCATGGGGCTGCTGTACAGCAAAGCATGAAAACAAACACTGGTATTGCTTCTGTCCTGTGGCACTGTAAATACAGCTGGCCTTTGTAGAAATACTTTTTACATACTGTACCCTCATATGGTTATGAATTTTAATATAGGACAAGCAAATTTGCTTTCTACTTTTTTTTTTTTTGCAGGGATTTAACCTGGGATGTCTTACCATGCCTGCAGGGAGCTAGGCTAGGGAATTTTTTTTTCTTGGCAAATGAGAAGATTAAGATAAGAAAAAGGGCAAGCTAGCCTACATGAAGGGGTCTGAACAGTTCAACAACTCAAAATGATTAACAAAGAAAAGTAAAGCCCCAGGCAGGATTTATTTTTCCATGTCTTTTCTGAAACCTTCCAGTGAGAGGGAAAATGAAAACTGTTACCTGGTAGGATGGCGGATATTATTTATAAATTGACAGTTCAGGAAATAAAACTACTATGGACATGCCAGAATTCATTTGGTAGACAAGTCACCCCTGTGTCTCCCTGCTATGAGTCTCTTAACAGAGTGCAAGAGATTCTGGAACATGATTTGTTTTGAAAATTTCCTTCAAAAGATAGAGGCTGATATGGTTTTGACTAGAATGTCAAGGCTCTGAAGTCCCTGGGTACGTCCCAGCAGCACTAAACTCGTTGTCTTTGCTGAAGAATGTTTCTAGCTGTTTTTGGAAGTTCTGCCTAGAAGCTTTTTAGGTCCCTTTGTGAGCTCCAGCCCCAGCTTTCTCGGGAGTGCCTAGCCCTCAGCATCTCTGCTGAAACCAGTTCATCAAACAGTTTCACCACTGATGCCACATTGATTTCAGTCCTGATCTGCATTTGAACGTAACTGTTTTTTCCCTGTCTTCCCAGGATCTGCTTTTGCTGCTTACCTGAAATAATGGTTATGCATTTGCTTTCAGGCAGCTGGGCCGACCGATCCCCTCTTCATGAGGCTGCCTTCCAAGGACGCCTCCTGTCTTTGAAAACCTTGATTGCACAGGTAAATAAAAGGTTGGGAAGCAGCATAGTTTCTTTTGAATTGCATCTGTGTGTTGGTGAGCTAGTAATAGACTGCAGCAAGGCATAAGAAATACGGTTGTATAAATAATCTCATCCACATGCATGCCTTTGAGCATGTATTAGTTTACTTAGTTAAACCCAGTGCAAAGACTGCTACCGCTTGTAGCTTGCTGTATCATAAACAGTGATCCTTGGTCTCTTTCTCAATGACAAATCATGCAAACTGGGCTTGAGAACAGGGACTATATATATCAACTACTAGAAAAAAAAAACAAAACAAAAACACAATAGAAAGCTATAAAAGTACGTCTTGCTTTATCAAGCAGTAAGCATGTTCTTACTGGAGAGAGACCTGTTAGCCTGAAACCCATAACAAATTAAACCAAGAGTTGATGCCAAAGAGTGAAGGAAAGAATATACTAGAGAGGGCAAGAAGCTGGATGTGGGAGTGGGCAGCTGCAAAGGGACAGGTTATGATACTTCCTGCTTTGCCAACCATACTCCTTGCCACCTTTGCTTAAACTCAGTGTCCTCAACTGGCACAAATGAGCAACTGCTCCCCCACCAGTCAGGACGACTGCAGGGAAATTAATTCCCTGAATGTGAGCTCTGTGTCGTGGCCACCAGACTTTTTATATCCAAGGTAAATAATTTTTATCAGTGAACCCACAGCTCGAATGGACAACGTCCTCGAGTGCTGATGTGAAAGCCTTCAGTCCAGACATCTATCGATGCATAGCGGCAGCTAGGAGATTGCTGTTTATAGCAAATTTTCCCCTCCCATTTCCTGATCCCTTTTTCCTTCACCTACTGATATCTGAAGTTTTTGTGGAAAAGGAAGTGATGGAACTTGGGGACAATAAAGAAGAAGGCTTATTCATTCGTGGCTTTGCTGGTTTTCTGACCTGCTGTATCTGCATTTATGCTGACCTTACATTGTCTTATTAGTGGGACAGCTTTTTATACACTAGATGCCCCAATTACACACTGGAAAAGCACCCAGTGTTGTGGTTATACATCATTTAGTTAATCCACCCTTTTCTGAAAACATTTAATTTTGGAAAGGAGGATTAAGGTCCTTGCTGATTAAAAGAGATTAAGGCTGCAATATCTGTAGAGACTGAATTCACCACGGAGAGTTGATGCACCACAGATTGATAAATGTAGGGGCAGAGATGTTCACAGAGCAGCATAATCATTGCTCATTGCTTCTAATATAGTCACACTACTAACCTAAAATTAAATGCAGAGCTATATTTTAGAGAGTATGGGGGTCACACAGAAGTCTCTGCCATAGGGCTGTAGCTTTCAAGAAAGCCAGTACAGCTTTGGTCCCCAGGAGACGCCTGGACATAAGGGGAGAGTGGAGTGCTAGGGGTTTAAAAGAGCTCAAGAATTCGCCGATGCCTGTTCCAACACCAAAAGAAGTTTCATTTTTCACATATATTGAAAACAAGTTTTAACATGACCAATGTTTGGAAAACAGCTATAGTAATATCTATAACTCATTCTCCATTTAATAATGGAAGAGTTTGCTGTTTTCCCCAAGATATCAGTACTTCCTCTTTTGATTGCAATGACCAAGTTACAATAGTTAAATATATATATATGCATATGAATAATGATTGAGAATAGGTCTCCTTATCAAGAGTCTCTAGGAGATATTCTTTTTGAAGAGATATGCTGATCATGAAGTTTGAGACATCTACTCAATTAGAGAATGGAATGATCTCAACATTTTTTCAAGGTTTTATATATTCCCCTGGCACTGATGGCATGGGAAATTTTTAGCGATAGCTTTTACATTAATAATGCTTTCACATGACTGAAACACGATTGTTTTTCTATCCTAGAACATCTATCTTAAAGTGATTACAGTGGTTTTGCTTATTGCATCGAGATCGGAACTTTTTTTCCAGAGCTGCGTTGCTCACAAACGCTTTTGCCCGTTGCGTTTGCTCCTGCCCTCCAAACAGTGTGTTGCTGCCATCTTGTGAACTGTTTCGTTTATAGCACATCAGGTAGAGTCCAATTCTGTTACAAAATACCAGACATCAAGCCAAACAACAGAGCTGCTTCCAGGCCTGTTCTCACACATGGTTATAAAATCCTAATTACCAGGAGATTTAGCTGCATTCTGGAGAAAGCGTATGTGACAATTGCATTCTCCTTTGTGAATATGTTTGTTTTCTGTTTGTGCAAAATAGACCCAAGAACTGTCATCTAGGGAAATACCTGTAATAAGGCATTTGTAAGTCACAGTTCTTTCTTCCAACATAAAATGTTTCCTGGGTGGTCAAATGAGAGGAAATGATTCGTGGGTGGGATTTGTCTCATCTATCTTATGGATTTACCAGGTACTTACTACCTCTGAGTGAAACACACTGGGCACACCATATAGTCAGTGGAAGTATTTTTAGGACAGAATTCATGTGACCTACCAGAAACAGCTGGTTTAGCATGGGATTAATCATATCCTAGAGGGGCTTGTTTATCTCCACTGAAGGAGATGACAGCTCCAGCAGAGCTGCTGATACCTGTACCAGAGCCATCCCCATTCAGGGAGGTGAATTCCACCAGCTCTAGCTCCTGGTGCTGGACTTAATAGCAAAGGTAATGACACCTTTATAAGTTAAAGAAAAGCAACGCCTTTCCTGTGATTGACTGTGCATTGTCATAGAAGAAGAAGGCATAGAAATAGAAGGCATTTCTATACCTTCTATTTTGATAGAAATAGCGTAGCTTGTCCTTGCTTACTTTAACCCAATCACCAGCTGCTGGTTTTGGGCATGAGCACTGAAGCACTGAACAGCATTAATCCCACCCATGCACCTCCCCTGAATATGCATCCAGCAATGTGGCTCTCTCCTGCCATGGTCTGACCTCCCTTTGCACCCATCATGGCCTGAGGGGAGATATGTGGTTTGGGCAGTGCTTTCCTCTCACACCTCTTATCCTGCATTGCAGGGTTTCAACGTGAACCTGCTAACAACAGACCGTGTGTCGGCACTCCACGAGGCCTGCCTCAGTGGCCATGTCGCCTGTGCAAAGGTGCTGCTGGAGAATGGTGCTCAGGTGAGCCCTGGGGATGCTGGCAGGGATGCAGGCACCTGGAGTAAGGATGCTCCTTCCATCAGTAGGGATGTTGGGTGGACTGCCTGCCTGGCAAGGCCAGGATGCTGATGGACAAGAATATCTCAAGCAGAAACAGGGAAAAATAAAACAGTTCTCTGTTTCTGTGGGTGATGGATTTGCCTTTCCCGGTGGCTGCTTGGGTCACCCCATTACTCTCTTTTGTTTTCCCTCTGTGTCCAAAATGTAGTCATGACTGATGGAAAAAGAAAGGTGAAAATAATCTTGAAAAAATGACTAAACCCCTTCCCTCACCCATAATGATCACTGGAATCACCTCCGGTTTTCTGTGGGATGATTTAGAAATCTCGCATGAGTAAAAATAGATGTGCTTGAAGCAATGAAACATTTTATCTGCTAATAAAATAAGATTTCCTCCAGTTCAACTTAAGGTAGAATTCATGTTAACAGTGGAGATAGAGGAATGGATGAAATATATAAGAATATATTTCATTCAGCTAGGTTTTTAAGTACAATTTATGCGGCAAGAAACTGAGCAACACAGAAGCACTGAATCAAGCTATCTGCAGAAGATAATGTATTAACTTCCTAAACTGTATACCAAATTTAAATTCTTTAGGAAGATGAAAGGAAAATCCCTTTCTGCCCAGTTTTACTCATTTTTGGTATATTAATAATGTCTTTTTGTAATTCAGGGAACCATCTCTGAACTGCCTGTTGGTTTCCTGAGAAATCAGCCTATTCCTGGTATAATATATAGCTCTGACATTTTTTTGTTTTACTTTCCCTCTGCTCTGTGTTCATAAATAAAGTCAACAGTTTGTTGTCTAACTTCTGGGAAAACATGTGCCATTCTGCTGCTCTCCTTTCTTGCTGTGTACTTCCATTTTTTTACCAAACTACTTACCCCACAACAGCTATATTTTCTATTTTGCCAGTTAAACCAGTATCCAGTGGAGAGGGAAACCAGAGAAGTCAATTTTCTTCATCAGTTATTACCTTTCTTACCTGTGGTTATCAGCTTGCCCGAATTGCTCTCCCAGTTGTGAAATGGTGCTGACTGATAGACTCACGAATTGCCTCCAGCAGCTCCAACCACATCTGCCAAATAAGACTGGGGAGACATGGGAGGTAGCATGTAATCTGTCTGAAATACAGATACTCCCAAGGCATTAGCTGTTTCTTTCTTTTTTGCGGTTTTGGAAGCTGTGCAGGATAAGGGATATTTTAGATCGGTAATTAATAGGAGGGGAGAAAAATCAACAAAGATTCTGGGATCTGTAGTGATGGTGCTGTTGCAGTCACAATCAGAGCCTTGCAATTTCAGGAAGAGCAAACCGCATTTTGGGCTCCAAAATCTGAACAGACAGATGTTCCCTATGCTGTGGTACCTAGTGTCACCCAATATCGTGCTAGCTTGGCTACCTCTTGGCCCTGTCATTGAATCATAGAATGGTTTGGGTTGGAAAGGACCTTAAGATCATCTAGTTTCACTCCCTCTGCCATGGACAGGGACACCTTCCACTACACCAGGTTGCTCAGAGCCCCATCCAACCTGGCCTTGAGCACTGTCAGAGATGGGGCAGCCACAGCTTCTCTGGGCAACCTGTGCCAGAGCCTCACCACCCTTACAGTAAAGAACTTCTTCCTTATATACAACCTGAATCTCCCCTGTTTAAATTTGAATCCATTGCCTCTTGTCCTATCACTACTGGTCTGTTTTCCCCCACACTGTCTTTCCATGAAGGTAAGCAAGCAGAGAATGCACCAAAGAGCAGGGGCTGTCTCCTTCAGTGTACCTACCTAATCTGCAAGTGCAGCTTCATATAGGAGAATACAGCCTTGCGTTGGCAAAGACTGAATCACTGGAAATGGCAAGAGCTAGTTTGTAATTGTGGGAAAAGCACCTTATAAGAAAAGGAGTTAACTCACACAGGATGGCAATCAAGTCAGTAGTTCAAATGAACAAAAACCAAAATGTTATCTAGGAAGGTATCAACTGCAGGCAGTCTACTGCTGAATTACCCATGATAAACCAATAGGTTTCCAAATGATACTACCTTTCTCTGCTTTAAAGGCAAAATACCTTAGTTGTTAACTTCTGTGAGCCAAGGTATTTCTACTCTGTATTTCTAATCCCTTTGTGATGCAGCCGTAAGCTTGCACAGGTAACAAAGTTCTCCAACTTCCCTGGTGGTTCTGAAGTTCTCCAGCCTTTCCTCTCACATCTCTTTCCTCTTCTCCCTGTTTTGGAAGTCATGCAAATTGCCATGTGCAACAATTCACTGCCCTTTTCCAGCATGCCACAGAATTAAAGACATGCAGATTTGCTGCATAAATTGCCTCTGGGGGCTTGATACATAGTTGAACATAGCAGTCACAGCGCTGTGCACAGTGCAAGCCAGGAACTGTGTGATCCTGGACAATGGCAGATGGTGGTTCTTGCCAGGTCTTTACATCAGAGGTAGAGGAAGGAAATTCATTCCCTCTTACACGCACCCATGCACACCCATGCATATGAACACAAATGCTTCCAAGCTCCTTTTCTATTTGGGATTAAGACTATGTTTCCATGAAAATTTCTTCTGCTGGAAAAGTGTTTTCAAGTGAAAGCATTAAACATAAAGTAAATGTTTTTATTTAAAAACAAGGCCGTTTTCATCAGAGCATACTCTGGGCTGATGCAAACAAGATAGACATGAAGGTACTTAGGTTCTCCACATTAAAAAACAATAAATATTAAAATCTGATTTTTCTGAAGAAATCTAGGAAGAGCATTGACAGCAGGCAGCGTTGCTGCCTTATGGCACTAGCTATCTGGGAAAGAGGCAGCCCTCACAGGAGAATGATATAGGTGTTGTTCCGTGGCATATAACTCTGAAAGTTGTTAACAAAATCAATCCTGAAATTAAACAAGACAAGCATATTTTCCTGGCGCATTTCTGGTGTGCACAAGAAGCATGCTGCAAGGGCGTTCCCCTTAAATTGGATTATCCTGAGCATGTATTGCTCTTTCAGGTCAATGCAGTCACCATCGATGGGATCACTCCTCTATTTAATGCTTGCTGCAGCGGCAGTGCGGCCTGTGTCAACATGCTGCTTGAATTTGGAGCCAAGCCGCAGCTCAGGAACCACCTTCCTTCACCCATTCATGAAGCGGTCAAGCGAGGTAATGTTCAGGCTTTGAGTGAAGCTAACAATAACTGAGGAATACATCTTTCATTGATGTTAAAGTGTTTTTAAAACCCCCCAGCTTGTCCATACTGGTGCAGATGAATAAGCTTGGTTTATTCCCAGATCCTCTGTCTCAGTGGTTGTACGGGGTTGTATTCTGCTCTGCAGCACTTCAGTCATGGCTCCTCTTCTCTCCACAGGCCACAGGGAGTGCATGGAGATCCTTCTGGCCCATGAAGTTGACATCGATGAAGAAGACCTGCAGCATGGGACCCCACTCTATGTGGCTTGCACATACCAGAGGACAGACTGTGTCAAAAAACTTTTGGAGCTAGGTACACCTGGAAAAAGGGGCCAAGGGACAGCTGCAGTGGTATGAGTCAGCACTGTTGGTGTGTCCAGGCTGCCTCTCCACTGCAAAAATTGTGGGTTATCCCTGCAAGAGGTGTCTGGAGCTTCAGTTCAGGCTCCCAAATGAGGCTGGGAGTCTCAGTTCAGGCTGTTGAAAATTTCACCTGCATTCAAGAAGAATTTACCATTTCCTCAGGAAAGAAGGCCCTAATTACAGAGACCTCCCTGAGACTGTCTGAATGTGAAAATAAATACTTCTAGTTTTCTAGAATGATAACATGAACCACAGGCAATGCTGGCTAATACTTGTGACCAGAATCAGCTCATGATTATGATAAACTGTCATGCTAAGCACTTCTCAGTGGATTATGAAGACAGCAGTAAAGCTGTTTGGAAGAATAATCATTGCAGGTCCAGGCAAAGTCTATGAGCTAGCATAAATTTTTGCTGTCTGTGCATTAGCTGACCTGCTCAAAATGGGGCCCCTCCTAATGCCTGCTGAGCCTAGGGCAAGCATGTTGCTTGCTGTGTTCCCAGAGTTATTGAAATTAGATACCTAAAGGGTTCCTCTCTCCTCAGTAGTTGAACTAACATAGTCTGTGTTAGATTTTATGTTATTAACAAGTTTACAGAGCATATGGTAGGCTTTGAACGTCCATTGGGTTGACGGTTAAACTGCTCATTACTGTCCATTGCAGTTTGGTGTCTCAGAGCATTTTACACAGCAGATATTTGACCTGCTAAGTTTTGCACTGCTGCTATTGAAGGAAATTAAGAAGGCCATCTGTTCCCCTTCAGTTATTGAGGCTACAGGTGAAACCCAGCCCATTATGTATGTTCACAGTCCCTGCTGCCTCCCGGATCTAACCACATACTCTTGTTCACTCAAGGAGCCAACGTTAACATGGGGAAGCGATTAGACACCCCCCTCCATGCAGCAGCAAGGAAATCCAACGTAGAGGTAGTCATCTTGCTGACAGACTATGGTGCTAACCCAAAATGCAGAAATGCCGAACTCAAATGTGCCTTGGATCTTGCCGTACCCAACAGCAAAGTGGAGCAGGCACTTTTGCTTCGGGAAGGTAATAGTTTCCTTTCTTCTTTTTTCTTTTTTTTTTTTCTTTTTAAGGAGAACAGCATTTATTTCTTTTACCTTAGTGCATTATCTTAACTGCTTTTATAAGTGATGCTCTATATAAGTTCTCTTGCTTTCTCTACAGATTTCAATTCTATAGCACATGACACACAAATGAGTAAGAGATCTGTTTTGCTGCTAAATCTGCAAACCAAGTGTTAGGGTTTCAGTAGGTAAATTGGTCTGTTTTTCTGTGCTTTTATTTTTCTGTCTTCTGAAGCAAAATTATAGGTATTTACCTATTGGGACTCTAAGGATTGAAAACAGCTATGAGAGTTTATTCATAGATAATGTGTCCCTGCCCGTGATAAAGAGGTTGGAACTAGGTGATTTTAAGGTCCTTCCCAACCCTAACTATTCTATGATTCTATAATTCTATGATAATATTTTAGTACCACTATCTTGTGTTCAACCTAACACCATGGCTCAGTGTTCTCTTTCCTGCAGGAAAAGCAACTTGAATATGGGTGCCCTGAGCTGCCAAGAGAAGGCAGAACTATTTGCCCAGTGGCTATTCAGCTTCATGGCACAGACCTCTTCCATGTGGTTCAGTGGGTTGCAACCCCAGCACAAACCATCAGTGCTTCTTGCAGCTTACTTTCAGTCTCCCTAAAATTATTTTTCCAGTCTACTGGGAGAAACTTCTGAGCAGAAATGAATCTAAATCTTCTTGTGCCATTTTCACCTGCACCACATACAGCCAGAACTAGCAATATATCTGGGATATGGACGAGCTGAATTATGTCCCTCCTCTCGTCTAGTTTCTATGTTTCCCAGGCCACTGGTACCCTGTTAGTTGATCTATCACTCCCTGGGGCTTTGTCAACACAGAACGTGAATGATGCTCCCCTATTGCAGGCAGCTTGCCACCTTCCTGAGCCTGCTTGCTCTCACCAAAGAGCAAAACATGATGTGCATGGAGAGCCCACTTCCAGCTGCAAAACAGCTCTTGGATGGTAAATTAATACTGTCAATGTTGCACATAGGCTTTGTGCCAGCTGTCTGCACGCAGGTGGATTTTATGGAGGAAATTAAACATTGGCTTAATATCCTCTGTCCTACTCACTTTCCCTGTGGCTTTTCATGCAGAGCTTTAATTTGTCATGTCTAAAGCCTTTTGAGAGGACTTTTGCTCAAATGCTTTGCACCTCTTGTGGCTTCTTTCCCTGCATCTGATATGTTTAGGGCTCAGCAACAGCAGGCTGTGTGAGCAAAGGCAGTGCTTGTAATTGTCCTGCTCCAGTTGCTCTGTGTGAAGGAGACTTACTGTAGGTAAAGAAATATCCCAATATTAATAATTTTCTCTTCATGAGCTTCCTTTTTGATCTCCCCTTTCAGGTTGTCACTCTCTCCTCCCTTACAACCAGGGGACTATAGGGGCACGTCACCTCACCCTGGCTCTTCACTTTTCAGGAATTTGGTTTCCTTATTTTCCTCACCTGTCCCTTCAGTTCTCTCTTTGCAGCTCTAACATCTGCAACTGCCCTTTTCCCATATTTCTGTGTTTTCTGAGGTCCTTCTCTTTGAAATAAGCATTCTCAGGTGGAAAAGTTTTTCTTCTACTCCCTGACTTCTCTGTTGCAGTTAATCTCCTTTTAATTGCTTCTCTTCCTAGCTGTTAAGTGATATGAAATATAAAATGTTTCTGTTTTCCTAACTGCTTTGAGAGATGTCACTTCCAGTGACAGTGGTACAAGTGCTCTTTTTTAGATATCCCATATTTTTCTATCAATTCTGCTCAGAGGGGACATTATCAGTCTGTTTAAGCTCCTAAAGTTTCCTGTAGTAAAAGCACAGGTTGCCTGGAAGATATGAGTACAGGCTTTTAAGCACACATCTCTACCCACTGCTTGCCAAATAGTGCTGTGATCACTAGTGTTTAGCCAGAAACTGCAGGGGCAGGGCTGCGAGGGCTCAAAAACTGAGCACGTCTGAGCAGGAGCAAAGGTTCAACCTGGAGCAGCGCCAGCATGAGGAAAGCAAAGAAAGAATGGTAACACATTCACTAGCAAATTCCATTCGCACATGCAAGCATGCACTTGCAGAAGCAATGGAGCCTTATTTCCAGTGGGTTTGTGCCTGCTGTGCCCCTCACCTGACCCGTGGCAGGCTGTGGCATCTGCTTGGTCACCCCATGGGGAAGCCACAAGGGCAGCACCACTGTCCAAGCTGGCCGTACTATGGTTCCAATAAGTCCTCTGACAGCTTTCCTACCAGTGGACTCACCAGTGTTTAACAAGAGTTTTTCACATGCAGCAATTTTTCCTCCAAGGAAAGGGAAAGGCAAAAGGACCTTTCATCTTTTATTTATTTATTAAGGAATTAATCCTTTCTTTTTCTTTCTTTCTTTTTTTTTTATCCTTTGTGCCTTTTTGCACCAAACTTTTAGCGACTTTCTGTTTTTGAAACATAGAAAGTCAGGCTTCATTAAAATTGGATGACATAATAAATTATTTTGAGGAGCACTGATAGACTGACAGACTCACATAAATATTCTGAGACAGTGTGCTCACATGAAAAAGCTGCAATTGCTATTTGTGCAGGTACCTGCTGAGACATAAGCAGTTGGTGTCTGTATATATGAACTGTATTTGCCATGTCCACCCAATTATGGTTGATCTGCACCGAGAACTTCTGCAGCTCCCTGTAATCACTCTTGTCTTTATCCTCACAACACCACTGGGAGTTTTCTTATATCTTGAGCAAGGGCTATGCACCCTAGTGCTCTCTCTCAAGTGCAAACACTTTAATGGTATTTTAAGCTTTTGCTCAAGAAAAGATGCAGAAGAGCCTAGCCTTGCATGCAGAAAGAGGTTTTTAGTGCTCATAGTTTTCAAGGCACTAAACCAACTTTGACAGCAGATATTAAATACGACCAATAATTTATTTAGCTCTCCCTGACTTCAGCAAGTCATTTTGTAGTGCTTGATATGATTTGCAAATCTTGCAGGTGTTTGTTGCTTTCTGACTTATACTGGTGGTGGGGTTGAGATTTCCTGTTCTCTTTCCTTTTTTCACCCCAGGTCCTGCAAGCCTTGCCCAGCTGTGCCGGTTGTGTATCAGAAAACATCTGGGTCGGTCGTGTCTATATGCAGTCCACAAGCTGCGCCTGCCTGAGCCACTTGAGAACTTTCTCCTTTACAGATAAGTCTCTGACTGTCTTTACACTGGAAAAGAAAGAGGAACAAATGCTTGTTTACTCTGAAATAATTGTATCAAAGAAAAAAAACAAAGACATCATTTATTGTCTGCTCTGGGTACCAGACATCAGCTGCTGCCTGACAATGCAAATTGAAAACACCTTTTCGCAGATGGAATGATATGGACATAGTTCCCTCACGATCTATTGCCACATCCACTTATGCCAGCCCATGAAGCTGCAGTACATGAACAGCTAGCTCACTTGACATCTGTTTGTAGATGCACATGCACACATCCACCCACAGACAGAAGTTTCCCCTGTATTTAGTGTTATATTTATTCATGTAGTATCTGTGCAGTTTCTTCCTCTTGTCTATCCAATCTCACTGTCAAAATTGAGTTAGTGGCTGTTGTTCTTCCACTAGGGAGAGAAGGAAAGCCCCCAGTACCTAACATTTACCATATGTAATCTATTGCACACCTTTTCTCAGATTTGACTTCACATCCTGACATCTTTTCCCTACAATCTAGTGGAGCTGTAGCAACTTCCAGCAGGCTGTGGCTATGCAGCCACTATACATCTGCTTATCTGGAGCCCAGCTGCCCTGAGCACTAACACATCTTGTCCTCTGAAGTTCAAGTGATGCTACCAAAGCAGGTGTGGATATTTGAAATAAGCCCACAAAAATATATGAAAGTCTTAAAAAAAACTCCATTTCTTCTAAAAATATCCCTCTAATGCTCTGGAGATCTGGCTGTGTTTATTCATTACATGAATAATTTTTACTGCTTAATTCAAGGACAGAACTGCAAATGTTTTCATAGGCACTGTAGGTCAGCTTTCAATGTCTGTCCTTGACAAGACTAAAAGAAAAGCAAAGAAATGAGTTGCTGCTTTTTAGGCTTTCTATGCTTTAACATTTCTTAAGTCCTCAGACTGTAGAACAGGACAGAAGCTGGGCCACTAGGGGTGACTGCATCACTCAAGTTCTCCTTGTTGAATATTGCTCACCAAGCTTGCCTGCTTCTTCCTCCCCTAGAATCATTGTTTCTATGGTTCTATGATTCTACTCTAAAGTGTTTCATTACCTCCCTAGGAGAAGGAATTTTAGAGTGTTCTGAATTTGCCTCTTGTGGTATTAGTTTAAGTATCATCAGGGTTAGCAGCCTGGGCACAGCAGAGGTAAAAATGTATACTTCTTTAAGGTGAAAAATGTGTGATCAAGTAACTGGTGCAATGCCTGTGTAGCTCTGTAAAGGTCTGTTCATTTGTCCTTTGATGTTCTGAGAGGAGAAATGTTTCTTCAGATCTGAGTTTTCATAAAATTCTTCTGTGAGAAAGGTCATGGTGCTTCACTAGTTGTGGTAAAACGAAAGGAGGATTAAAAGGAGAGTCTGTCTCCACTTAGCTCAACTTCACAGGTCCAAGATGCTGATGATGTGTTTTCAGGCTGTGAGTTGTAATGTTTTGTCGTTATGAACTACTATGCATGCTGGTACCAGTTTTCACTGACCGTACATCTTAAGTCAGGGAAAATCAGGCCGCTGGAGACTGAATAGGGGCCTGGATTCCAGCAGCCTTGTAATTCCTGTCCTTGCTTAATCAGCAGTCTCCTCTCTGGTTCAATGAAGAGGTTAATCTCTTAATTTTCCCATAAAAGCTTCCCTCCCTGAGAGGTAGGTCTAACATTTCCTGTACTTTCTTACTATTAATTCAGCAGAAGTTAGATAAACTGTGCTCCCAGAAGTTCAGGAGACTGGGCCCACAATGCTGCAGCCAAAAATTAGTGTAGTTTTCAGCCTGGATTTGCACATATTGAATGCTATCTGATGGCAGGAGATACTGCCCGTAAAGTTGTCAGTGACATGAATGACCTTATATAGCACAGTATGTCATGAATCTCAGGGATTTGAACTCTATAAATCCTTGAGAGTCTGTGAAAATCAAATACTATCAAGAAAGAAATGTCTATATTAACCTGATGTCAACAGATCTCTCTCAGTCTTATCTTTACTGCCAGCTCACCTGCTCTGTTTCTAAGGTGGCAGTCAGGACACCATCTTCTATCTAGATAGAGAGACAGAGGCTCAGCTGTATGGGTTGTCAGACTTGCATTGCAATCAAGGGGGCTAAGGCAATTTATGTGATCTATTTCAGAATTTGTAGTACTGAATTGATTTCCTACTGTGATACCAGTGAAAGCAGTATTTCACCTGCAGAGGAATTTAAATTGAAGAAATGAATCGCTATTAAGGAAATGCAAAGTCTATTCAGCCTCTCAGAAAGGTTTATGGTGAGAAGCAGCAGAAGCTGTTCTATATTTATTGCTGGTATTAGCTTCCCATCAAAAAATCACCTCACCTTTGCTTCCTCCCGGAGACACCATTCTTACTGAAATTCTGTGTATCAGACCATCTGGAGGGAACAGAGCCATAATAAATTGGGAGAGAAACTCAGAAGTCCTGATGTTAAGAAATTTCATCAGAAACTTTTCCTAGACTTTCTTGCCCTATTTTGAAAGACTGAGTTACCCATTTCATTCTCATTGACTGTGCTTTATGTTGTAACAGTGCAAGGAAACACTAGTGAGGAAATAACTGGAGGAGGTATTTAATTTTTTTGCAGCTATGTCATATCATGTAAGGACAGGGAAAGACTGGGACAATTTTCTAGGAGACTTCTGAATCTTGTTGGTGATTTTTAAGAATGTAACTCCCATGGGTGGAGATAAGAACAGTTCAGTAACTAAGGTATAATACAAACTGCTACTGCTACCACC
>JASSUY010032528.1:0-34347 GCA_032466535.1 Forpus xanthops | reverse complement strand
AGTGAAGCCATGCTGGCTGTCACCAAGCACCTTGTTGTTTTTCATGTGCCTCAGCATGCCTTCTAGGAGAATCCGCTCCAAGATTTTGCCAGGTACAGAGGTGAGGCTGACTGGTCCTTGGGTCATTCATTTTCCCTTCTTGAAAATGGGGGTTTTATTTCCCTTTTTCCAGTCCTCTGGAACTTCACCTGACTGCCATAATTTTTCAAATATGATGGACAGTGGCTTAGCAACTTCATCTGCCAGCTCCTTCAGGACCTGCTGATGGATTTCATTGAGTCCCATGGACTCCTAATATATAGCAAAAATGAACAGCTTATCTACAATCATCTTTAGATTTATCAACAGTTTCATTTTTCTAACCCTCTCTGGGGGTAGTTTTTACACACTACTGACGACTTTGTTTTCTAATCTACTGGAATGCAACTAAGCAAATAACCAGGAAGAATAATGTAGAAAGGATAAGGAGGAAAGGTTTGCTAAAAATGAGTTAAAATGTTTTCCAGACTTTTTACAACTGCCCTGCGAGAAACACCAGCAGCTATAATAAATTAAAGTTGTTATATCATAGTTTTTGTGGCAATCTGGTATTAAGACTGTAATATATTCTGAATTTTTGTATCATATTAACTCATGATAGAAACAAAAAGCTTTTTAGCAAGCACATCTAATTCTTCTTGAATAGACTCTATACTATAAAGAAATTATGTTCTAAGGAAGTTACTTATGTTACAAAGTGAAACATATGAAAGCTAGGTTATAGCAGATTTACATGACTAAATCTGTTTCCTAATATCACTGCAGACTGAATGTTGCAAGGGCTTGCTAGAAAATGACTGTGCTTGAATGCATACTCATAGGTAGGTCATAGTCTCCTTAAGACTCTGTGACTGTTAGCTTTTCTTCATGCTTTTAAAAGTAAATAGAATAGAAACCATAACTGTTGCGAGGTATTATTGCCTTTAACGGTGTCTCGTGTTACAAGAAAAAGCTCATGTGTATGTCAGCCTGGGCTCACAGGATCTGTGGTGAAATTCTTGCTTTCCACTGCAGATGGAAATTCCAAAATGCTACCATCTAATGAAAAACACTTTGTTCACATTGATAACCAGACTAGACACGTACAGCTTTATGGGTTTTTGGAATAAGTATATCCTATTCATATTCATATTCTTTTTGGAATAAGCATATTCTATATTCAGATGATGCTATTGAATAAGCATAATCCTTTTAAAACAGAAAAAAAATACAGACAATATTTCACGTGTATCTAACGATGTACTTAGGGGAAAGCGGGAACTGCAGAATGGAAGAGGTAAAAATATGTGCTAGGAAGTATGCAACACCAAGGACTAAGAACATGCATAGAGCATATGCTTTGCTTCATAATTATTCCTCACTGAAGTTTTTCGTCTCTTTTTAAACTTCGCAGGCCTATTTCTAAATTTTTGTGTACACCTTTCTCAGCTCTTTTGCAGCCTATTCATGGATTCTTACTATGTATATATTTATGTATGGACTTCTAGTACACATAAGACTGGGGTTATCAAGAGGAAGAAAGCCAATTTAAGAAAGAATTTAGATGGGGAAATCACGGAGAGTACCTTAAAGCATTCCTTCACATTGCAGGACATAGTTTCCTAGGACATGATTCGTTTGGGGGCTTCCAGTTTTTCTCCACAAACTGATGTTTCTTCGTGTCTATCTGGGTGGACTTGATTTCGAGCCACTTCCTCAAGTGAGACTCCCAATGTCTGTGATAGAGAGATGCAAGTGTGCTAGACTGGGCCTATTGAATATAGATGCCAGATTTATTGAGAGTGACACTGCAAAATTAATATGTACACACTGCAATTTAAAGGATAATATTATGCAAATATTCCTAAGCATGACATGTTAAAAGGCAGTTACATTTTAGACACATTCATTAATATTTTCCCTCAAATATCAAGTACTTCTTCCCACCTGCCATCTCTTCCATGTTTTCTCTTGCTATGATGGTTAGATGTCATAAAGTTGTCATAATGCTGTAACTAGACTTTTTGGTTAGTAGAAACTTGCATAATCTGCATTTATATTGTGCTCAACATTTTAAAAACTGTTTATACATTTCAAACTGCACCTAAAGGACATATTTTTAATAAGTATTTCTTCCTGTGAGGCAGATTATGAATTGCTTTTGCTGTTTCTAGCATACAGCATTACTGGGTTTTGCCCCTAAGCAGCATATTTTAAAAATGGCTTAATAGCTTATACTGAATCCTGCTTTCACTCCCACTTCAAAATTACGTTTATGCATACAGTGTTGTCACTCATTTTGTAAAGAAGGCAGAAATTCTAGGTGCTTAGGTTTTGATAGTGGTGATATTAGCTCATAAATCATATAAACCTCCATTTTAATAGCACTGTTAACCAAGAATGGTAGATTTCTTCTTCTATGGAGTTTTATCAGTGAGTTAGTTCGCACACCCATGATCACTTGCAATGCACCTTTAAAACCTCTAGTTCTGCTACTTTTTATTTTTAAAAAGTAGCCATGGTAATATTAAAGAAAGTGTCAAGCACAGGTAGGCTGGACTCTCCTACTCCCTACCCCTGTCTGTCTCACACTATGTTTTTTGTTCATCTTTATGAATATTTTCAGTTCTTAACACCTGGATTTAAATGCCAGAATTCCATACTTGGCAGATGAACTACCAGAATCTATGAGCAGTGACAGCTCTTGCTGAATCTTGGTAGCATTTGAAAGTCAATATTTCACTTTTTCTGATTATGGGTGTCCATTAATATCCATGAAGTATCATGATTTTGTTTCTCCCACCTGAAAAAATAACTGAAAAATCTTTCAAAGAAAACCTGTGACAGGTCGGTTTCTTCTTCTTGGTGATCAGATGGTACAGAGGCTTGGTGATTTCTTTATAGAGAAGCAGCTGCACATTTTGTTTCCAAGTCTTACTGAAGATCTGAAAGCACGCTCCTGTGATAATATTAGCCTTCCCTTTTTGGTGCGTAGTAACAGGAAAGTTATTATCTCCATGAGCATCCCTTAGCTACAAAGGATAGGAGTGGTAGATGAAGATCCATATATTTAACATGCTTCACCAAACGCTTCACACTGCCAGCTTATGTTGAGCCTTTCATCAGTCAACTCCCCCCAAGTCCTTACCCTCAGGGATGCTCTGAATCCATTCCCCACCGAACCTGTAGTTAGTGCAACACCTTGTAGTTAGCCTTGTTGACTTTCATAATGTTTGTGCTGGCCCACCTCTAGCTTGTCAGGGTCCCTCTGGATGGCATCCATTCCCTCCAGTGTGTTGACTTCATGACACAGCTTCATCTTCTCTTCACATATACAGAAACCATCATTCTAGGCTACAGTTCATGTGCATTCATTTAGACAAACCATATAAAAACATTCATAGTTTAAAATCACAACATGACAAAAAGTACTGAATTAGGAAATCTACTGGCAGTGAAGATGAGAAGTGTTACTTGGCCTGGCTATAAGCCTGTACTAATGATGCACGTAGTTGTAATGGCAGTATTATGAAAATATAGTTAGGTATGTTAACATTTGAAGTATAAACAGGATCAATATTTTCTTACACAATTGAAATGATTGGATTTTATCTCTTCTGGACAAAATATATAATTTGGAACAAAACCAAAGAAAAATGTTCTTTTGCAAACAATTATAAAATACTTATATAAGGCCCAGTTGGAAAGAGCATTGAACGACATGGTCTATCATGAAGCATCACTACCCATGGGGGTTGGGGAGTCAGATCATCTTAAGGTCCTTTCCAAGTCTAACCATTCTATGATGATTTTGACTATTGCATTTACAGAAAAAAAAACAAAAACAAAAGCCAAACCCAAACCCCACAAACCGCATGTAAGATATAGATAAAAGTTTATAACTTATAATAAAATTTTATCTTTGTAAATCTTGATTCAGAAAAACACAAATGTTTTTTATTATAGAGCTGCTGAGGTTTCTGTGTCAGTACTTCAGTAAGGAACTAAGAGGTAAGGACTGATATCAGGAAAAGTCAAAGATTCATAGAAATATTGACAATTAAATACCTGTGACATTTGGAAGAGAGAAAAGCAAAAAGGAGTAAAAAAGTGCTTAAATTAGGTTATATTCCAAAAGGAAAAATAAAACATTTTATTGGATTACAAAGTTGGTTTTTTTGGGTTTTTTTGTTTTTTTTTTTTTCCCCACACAGCATTTTAGCAGTAACAGGGAGATTATTTTAACCTTATATTAAAATAAACAGTAGGTATCTATGTGGTTAAGTATTTGAATTACAATTAAGTATTACTAGAAGTTGTACAATATTATCAACATAATAGACTTCATTATTCAGAGTAAAAGAATTCACGTTAACCATGCTATCATTTAAATAGTACATCATAGATGTACGCCTGGGAAATAAGTTCCCTTCAAGCACAGAAATCCAGATTAGGAGAGGAGATAAAAATGAACAATGAGAATACTTTATTTCATATAGGTTATTATACCACTGTTATCATCATAGAATCTGATTACTTCCTGGTGGTGCATTAAACTACGGGATTAGCATCTGTTGCTTAGTTCTCTACTATTGCATAATGATTCCTGTAGACTTGGGGGAAGGAGGAATAGGAAAGCTGTGAAAAACTTGCTTAAATGTTAACAAATTCTGCATGTTGTAATGTTAAGTAAAAGAGGAAAAAAGAACAGTAATGATGAAAATGTTATCCAATTAGATGAAGAACATATATACATGTCTTGCTGACCCTGCAAAGACTTTTGGAAGTTAAGGATAGAAAAGGTTGCCATTTGATCCATGAAGGTTGGTATCTATTTCAAGACTAGTTCAGAAATGTCAGACTGTTAAAAGATATAGCAACCTATTAAAAAGGCCATATTTTTTTACTATTGGATTTTAATCAACCTAATATTTAATTTGGAAAGGAACAAAGTTTCTAAAGTATAGTGTCTTTATAGCTCTTCTGCGAGATTGTTCCCAGGGTAGAAGGAGTTTTAGAGAACCCTCCCTTTCATAAATCTGCTGTGCTCTGCAAAGATTGCTGATACCTGGGCAGCCTGCAACCTTGTGTTGTAACTATGCGATGCTGGGGAGATAGCTAGACAACTTGAATTCAGGCTATACTCAAGTGAGTACAAAAGGGAAAACAGGACAATGCAATTAAGTGAAAAATAAAACTGTGTTCATTACATGGAAAAAAAAGCAAGCTGAAAATATAGAAACAGTCAGGTGCTGAGAGATTCCTAAAAATAAACAAACACAAGCTGAAAGACTATGGAGTAAAAAATATCAAGAACAAATGCAGGTACTCTTTCTATCAAAAAAAAAAAAAATTGTATTATAAAACCTTTGCAATCCTGATGTATTTTTTGTGTCAGCTTCTGCAGGAAGGTCCAAGAAAATTTTGTTTTTAAATTGTTTTGTTTAAATGAATGTAAGAGTTTCTGAAGGAAATCTTAAAAATATATATTTTTAAAATATCTGTGCACAGTATGTGTTAAAGAAACGGCCAACTAATTAAATGAATAACTCTTCATCAGTATCAGACATTAAAATTTCTTGATAATTTAATTTTAATCCATATCTAACTACTTACAATTCTCTTATCTGAAAGAAAAGGGTTTGAAGCATGCTGACAACAGGATCCCCTTGTATTGCTTTTATTTTGAGTCACAAGTTTGTTATTTTGTAAATGTTGCAACTGTCTTTCTCATTACCATTACATAGTTCTGAGTTATGTCAAATAGCGAATGATGTTTCATTTTGCAACTTTAACTGGAAAGAGCACAGAATTTTAAATCACAGTGTTCAACATACTGCAGACTTTAATTGAGAAATCAGAGTAGGGCTCAAATTTGGAACCACATATTGTATAAAAATTATGGGTTTTTTTTTACGTAAATCAGTTTACATAATAATCTGACTTTCACAAATCCTGGAAAGGAAAAGCTACATATTTTTCTAGCTGTAATAGCCATTATTTACTGTCTTGAGTGACATGAGATATTTAAGTGTTTAAATAAGTAATTTGTAACGTTTAGGTGAAAAATATGGATAGTCCAGCTTGTCTCAGACTATAGGTGGACAAGGTATTCTCATCTGGGCATATTATCAACAGGCAAATGCCTCTGTTGTTAACCATCATATGTGACTAGTACCTATAGGAACTCACAGTGTGATTTTACCTGAAACTTTTATGGCTGCTGCCTAAACATTTTTGCAAACTTTATGATTTACATTATGCAACTTGATATCAGGAGTGGAATCTGCTTTTTTGAACAGCAGAGCTCTTAATCTGCAGCAATTTATCAATTATCTCTTCTCTCCTGAAGTGAATATTCTTTCAGTAGAAGTTATTCATAGTACTGTGGGAATGACACAGGAAAAGGGGTTATTTATCAGATAGTAACTCTGATTTTTTTATAACACAGATCCATACTAGTCTCTCCTATGTCCTTTGCTTCCTTCTAAGGAGGGCTTCAGGAGAACGAGTGTGGGAAAGGTGAAGTATTTTCTGTGCCTTGAGTACATGCATTTTAGTGCCAAGCAATATTTTCACAAGGGTTCTTTGAATACCCATGTTTGTTTGTACACATGCATTACAGCATCTACAGAGTAGCTCAGGATGGGCCATATATCTGTGCAATAGGGGTTACTATCGGAGAGTAACTTCCCAATATCAAAAGTAAATAGGGTGCTTGGTCACATCACACTGACTCAGAAAGTAGTGAATTTTGGGAGGAGTTTCCAAAAAAAGAAATTAAATGGTTATTATAAATGTGTTTGATATACATAATTTTTCTTCCATGGGGGAAAAAAAAATCCAGAATAAAACTCACAAAAGGTTTAAATTAAATAGTGCTGTTGTAGAGAGTCTTTTTTGGCAAAAATATTATTTCCTATGATAAATCTGCTTTACAAATTTCCAGTGGTTAAGAATTACATTATGACTGGCAATTTATACAAACACTATATTTGTTTTCTTTTTCATAATTAGATATTTCTAGTATGTTGCCACATCTTTTGAGAACAAAGTATTACTTTTGCTTATTGACTGAGATTGTTTGGGATCTGAGGCTTTTTGTTTAGGTATAGAAATACCCAAGTTATGTCCTAAACAAGAAATATCACTGATACCTTTGAAGACAGATTGAGATATATAAATGGGAAGGAAGTTCAGGGAAATGAGTAGGCCCTATTCACGGCTAAACCAACTTATTGCCAGGTAGATAAGAAGGTAATTTATTAGAACCTCCATATATATATATAGAGAGAGAGAAGTTATTTGGCTATTTATTTGAAACTGTTACAAGTTGTCAGTAGATACCAGCATAAAATTATAATCTGAGGTGAAAGATAACATATTGATGGATAATTTGGTTCATCTTAATGTTATATGTTAAGGTAATCCCAAAAGACCTCAGTAAATTATAGCTTTACTGCATTATGTTTTTTTTTTGTTTACATAATTGAAACCAGTATCTTCTATAGATGGCTTGTTTTCAAGGCTCCCATGCTCAACAGAGTTCTGCATACTTGCATATATTGTTATGGATAGTTCCCCTAATTTCAGTGAGAAAGCCAATTGTAATAAAGATCAATACAAAAGTGTAGGAGTTTACATGATAGAGGCCTGGAGATGTCATGCAGAGACATTTGTCTTCCAAAGCATGGAAATGAAAGATTTATCACTGAAGATACTGGATTAAGGACATGGCTACTGCATGTATTGTGTACAAC
The DNA here is from genome assembly GCA_032466535.1 of Forpus xanthops. Taxonomy (NCBI): domain Eukaryota; kingdom Metazoa; phylum Chordata; class Aves; order Psittaciformes; family Psittacidae; genus Forpus; species Forpus xanthops. Next base: position 26,569 of record JASSUY010032528.1, on the reverse strand, counting down.
ATTACATAACATTTCATCAAGCATATATTGTTGAAATTCATATATGAAATTTGCATTCCTTGTGAAAGTTTATTTCTTAAATTCATAATCTCATGGCTGTTATTAAACCTCTGAGGACAGAACTAGGTTCTGATTGTACAATTTAACTGCCTTTAAACTAAGGGCACTGTTTTCTGCATGTTGCATTCTGCTTCTCTCCTGCTAGACAAAAACTATCCAGAAATGCATTCCAGAAATCTGGTTGCTTGGTTTCATGCTCAGCAAGCATTGGTTACCACAGTGGTTTAGAAAAATACCTTTTCAGGAAGCAGAAATATAATCAAATATAGCCCATTGTAGTTGTGTTGAATGAACCATCTGTTAATAAATTGAAAGTAACATACTCATAGATTAAATAATTACTAACCTTTAACTTCCTTTAACTTCCTGCTACACTCAGAGAAATACACAAAAGAGGGCATGAGAATATCTTCAGAAGCATCTCTTTACATACCCTGAAACTGCCTACCCTTTGAACGCACCTCATTACAAATGTCTTGTGACAGTGTTATAAACCGACCCTCTTCAACAGCTAAGTCTTTCTGGAAAGCAAGACAGCTACTTCCACCTAGACTGTGCACATTTCTGTAGATGCTCTATGTTTGAGCCACTGGAACAATTAATGTCTCCTAGTTATCAAATCAGGATGTGCCCAGTACTGATCAAAAAGCATTAGGGTTAGGTTTATATTTGTATTGGATCACTCCTGTTCAAAGGTTGCTTTACATACTGCTGTTGTAATAAAAAAAATGCAAATTCTTGTCTTTGATCCCAAAGAACTAGGCATTATACAAATTTAAAGTAAAATACCTTTAATGTCCTTAAGTCTCCATACAGCCTGTGTCAACATTTACTAGTAGTTCAGAATTCCAGGAAGATGTTGAAACAGAACTGAAGTACTCTTATCACAATTTGGAATAAGAAATAAAGGTCTTCTGCTTATTAGTAGGAAAGATAAAAACACTTTCAAGTTACACGACCCTTGTTGGTCTTCTGAAATTTCCTTTATGCTGTTCAGGCATTTAATGTTGAAAATTGTAAGCCAGTAACCAGCAGGCTGTGATATCTGCTTTTGTTTAATGGTTTAGCATATTTCAGGTTCTTCAATAATCATTCTGTTCTTATTTATAATACATCACCCTTTGTCCAAGTTGGCAGCTTTGGCTATCAAGTGTGAAGTAGAACCATCTCTTAAGCTCAAGTTTGTTTTCAGCTACTTCATGGTATTACTGGCTGTGGTGCAGCTCCTATCCCCCCATCAAAAAAAAAACAATTTAATGTTCAGATGAAATTCATAGTGTTATATATTCACTGGGGCAGCAGATATATGTAATAACATGAAATTCAGTGAGCTATAAAGTCATGAATCATGAATTCTTGTATCATTACCAAATCTGTGTATTGGTGAATTATTTAATATGTACATATATTGTTTGGCAATCATTTTCTATGTAGTTATTCAGGATTTTCTGAGAAAGTGTTCTTAATTGATTTGACAAATCAAAACTTAGGAGAGATGATTCTCTTTTTAGAAAAATTGTAATTGCAAATGTTTTCTCCAGTACAGAATTTTATTCTGAGAAGATGAACAATGACCAAGTAACCAAGGATCTGGTAGCTAAGATACTGAACTGATTGCACGAAAGCTTGTCTCAGTGCTGTTGGGTGTCCTGTGCTTCTAAGCTGTGAAAAGCCTCAGAAGAAAATCTGATTGTACACAGGAATATTACAAAATGTGTAGGACTAAAACTAAAGAAATTCCTGTATGTGATTGCGCACTGTGCACTTTACATGGATAGTGTGGAACTGTAACTTGATAGATTTTCAGTTATGTGTACTGTAAATCTTCTGAAAAGCAAACTAATATAATTAGTAGTGCTTTAATCAGAACATGAGTTTTCCATTATTTCTGTGAGTTATCTCTTCTGTGATGACACCAACCAGCCACAGTGTGCCTTTTTGTTTGATTCTGTCAGAAAATGCCAATTCATTGATGAGAAAGCACTATTTCCTTTTGAAAAAAAAAGAAAAGAAAATTAAAAGTGCATTGTGGAAGATCCTGCCTAAACTTTTTCAACAACCAAAGTTCATTTTTTTTTTCTATTTTAAATAACTTTAGAGGCCCATAACCTATATTTAATGTATAAATGGTTCCCTTCCCCTCAGTTCAATAACCTGTAAATTATACATGTATAGTAGAAGCAGGAGTTAAGATCCAGAGTCCTTTCTCCCCAGCCTTTGATCACTCATAGCCTGCTCAATCTTCCGAGAAGGCTCCATGCTTTTGATCTCCTCTGCTTCCGTCTCTATGTTGTTCACGTTATCTGAGAATGTTGGTTATTTTGAAGTGTAGGTTTTGCTCACAAAATTATGCCAATTCAAACTAAAAAATTGAAAGAGTAGCCATCTGTACTAAAAATATTGAAGAAGTAAACATTTACAATGGATATTTAAAACATTGTAATGTACAAGCTGTCAATTGCTCTGGCATAAAAGTACTTAAAAATCTAGATTTGAAGATTTGTGGTGTATGGAGTGAAGTTATTTTGCAGACTCAAAAATTGACAGTAAGGAAATTGAAAAGTGGAATATAGAAAACTCTTCCTTGTGCAATTTTAATCATTTTGCTTCAAAACTAATTGATCCTTTAGTCTGCTGAATCAAAAACACACCTTACATTGGGCTATCACACACATGTTCTTTCTTTTCAGCTTAGATTTATGACCTGACCAGGCTTTTTTTAGCTAACAGAACTCATACTGCTGAGAATGTAACTCAGTGAAGTACATGCACAGGCCTCTGTATTTTTGTGATTAAATTGTCAAAATACGCAGGGTGTGTTTGGATATGTGTACATATATACCTGCCTTTTGGAAAGTAGTGTCCAGATTTGTATGAATATATGGACCTAAAGGAATATGTAACTTCTTTCCCAGAATAATTAAGCATGTTTCAAAGTACTTATTTTCTCTCTTTGCTATGAGCACTGAGCTGCGCTATACTGAGGTGTGAGACTGTAGTCAGTTGTAGCAGCTAAGGGAAAGGTGAGAAACAGTGTATGTTCCACTGAAGACTACTTTTATAGCAAGACAGCTAAGAAAAATGTTCCTTTTAAATAATATTGTGTAAAATTTTAAGTTCTCAGCAGCCAGGATTCATACATGGTTGCATGGGAAAGGCATGAAGTAAAAACATAAAAACTTTTATTTCTCAATCAGTTTATCACTGTTTGAGAAATCAATAGCACAAAGAATGCCACTGAGGTATCCTTTTTATTCCTGGTTTATATTCAGGTCAAGAAAGAGTCCTAGAAAAGTTAAGTGGCCCTGGAGAATCCTTCCTACAGAACCTGCTGGGCAGTAGGGCACAGGAAGCCATCTGCGGTTTTGCAGAGTTATGTCTGTGTGATCCAAGACTCATGAGCATTTTTTCATTCTGAAGCTAGGGAGAGAATTGCTGTTGTGAAGGTGTTCCTTATATGTAGGTATGTAACTCTACTAAGCATTGCAGCAGTTTTTGAAGGGGAGCACTGGGACTGGAGCTACATTGGGGCAGGTCTAGGCACTAAACATGCTGCTAAATCAGGAATTAATAAAACAGTTTCTGGCTGCAATTCTGGCTATACTTGTCTTGAAGAGGTTTTAAGGAAAGAAAGCAATATTGCTTTATTTATCACCAGTAGAAGGCATGTCAGGGATTATTTGTTGCTTACTCTCTTTGCCAGCTAATTCTCTGTGTTTCCTGTCCTATTCCAGTGACCAGGAGTTAGATCAAGGCGTCTTCAGATTTTGGTTTTCAAAGATAATTATTAAGATGGTGCAAACTACATAGGTGGTATTTAGACATTATCTAATTCAAGGTAGTACTTGTGATTCAGTGCAGAGTACTTAACACAGAACATGGGAATATATGTCAGGTATTCTGCGCTTTATACGATGATGGCAAATTGTTTATGAAGACAAGTTAATTATTGGTATCATTGGCTTTAGAACTGGAAGCAAATCTAACTGCCATGATACTTAGGCATATTGAAGAGTGACATGCTAAAAATTTTTAAATTTGGGGAAAAAAATAGATGCTTCTGATATTTTTATCTGATGAATGGTGATGATGCTGAGTTGCATTTGCACTTAGATCTGCAAGAGACAAATGAGGTAAAAGGAATGTAAGAAATGTTCTTCTATCTATGACTAAGGCTTGTATGTGAGGGCATTGAATGTTGTACCTCTTGCTTTGATCTTCTGTAATATTTCTGGAGTGACAGTGGTGAAGTAAATAGAGGCTGAAACAAGTATGCTGAAGGAAATGTCTGTGTCAAAGCTCTTCCTGTCATCAGGTTTGGTTTGATGTTTTATAATGCAGTAGCATTTTTACCTATCTGAGTTGCTGTCTTGTTGTTTGTGGACAGTCATGTTTTTTTGTGCCTGAATGATCACCCATAAAAGCCCAAGTTTTTTTTAAGAAACAGGAATATCAGTAGAGTCTGGGTTTTGCTTGAGCCGCACTATGGCCACCTCTTACAACCAGCCCTCCCCCAGCATAGCAGCCATGCTGCTTATTCCACCACAACTGCACTTCCCTGTGAAGAATAGAAGGGTGGCTCCTGTTTGCAGTGGGAGATTTGTTTATACTGTGGAATAGTTATTGGAAAAGGCTCATCTGAATTAGCTATTTAAATTCATTATATTTTCTATTTATGAATATTTACACTCTTAAGGGAATAGCTGAACTTCTTAAAACATCTGTGCAGAAGGCTTTTATTGTGTGAACAAGAGTATTGGATGTGCATTACTCAGTTTTTCATGCTTTTTATTTTAAAAGATTTTCAAGGGAGAAAAAAGATTGTGAAGTTCAGGTACCCAGCCACACAGTCAAAATGGCCAAAAGTTAAATAGGTTGCAGATATCACAGTGAAAATTTAGAGAAGGAACTTAAAGCAAGACTGATTGTGAAAATTTCAGAAAGGGAAAAATTACAGTTAAATTAGTGATGTATGACGTCTCTGGCTCTTACCATAAAGCATCTTGCTTAAGTCTCCTACTTCAGTGCTGTTAACTTTGAGGCAAAAAAAAAAAAATTGCAAATAATTTTTGTCACCTCTATATATTAGATCCTCTGAGAATTCAATCTGCAGAGCAAGATCATTTTATTGTGCTCTGTCATGCCATACAATACATGAAAATTATTCAGAGATGTGTAGTATATCCAGCACGTGCATGTCCTCTTCACTTTGTGTGTTTCCAACTTTTGACTTTAGTTACTAAATTGGTGCACTTGCTAGTCTTGTTTTTGTGCTCAAGAATAATCACATGAAAAAGCCTATTCCCTTCTTCCCTTTCTCACTTCATTCTGGGAGCATTGCTGTTTTTCTCTCTGGTTCTCTCTCAGCTTTTCTCTCACATCTTGAGCAGGTTGCTATTGCCTGGGAAAGGCTCCAGCTTTTCCCTTCCAGTTAGCTTGCAAATTGCCCATTGACCTAAAGAAGGTTGTGGTGCTGGGTCTCCTGTGGGAGCTGATTACAGTCACAGAGCAGAAGCCCTCAGCCCAGCCCACGTTTCCTGTTCTTTTTGCCTTTCCCTTCTTGCCTCCCCAATGGAGGAAGGTTCGGTGCCCTCTTCTCCTGTGAGAGGTCAGCCCTATGCAGCCTCCCTCAACATGGCCTCCCTGCCTCCTCCAGCTGTGGGTAGACAGGGCCAAGCACTCCTACACATATGTCTTTTTGGTTCCCTTTATGTTGCCCTTGTATTAATTTATAGGCAAGGCAATCTGAGATTCAGCTACATCTCTAATTGTTGTCGGGCACATATGCAAGTGATTTTTTTAACAGCTTTTTAACATCCTTCTTGAATATTGGTGAAGTGAATACTTGTTACTGAGGAAGAGCCACATGTTGAAGTGCTTTCCCACATATGTAAAATAAAAATTCTGTCGATTCTGTGCCTGTCGTCCCTCAAAAGCTGCTGCTCAGATTTGCCCAGCTCAGACTGCCTATTGTGTGTAATTAGTGGCAAACACCCTTCTGAGATCTGAAACTTAGACTGTTCCCTTACCCTTTTCACATACCACAACTGATAATAATAGTAGTGAATTTGAACGGGATATGAATTTGTTGCTGCTTATTTGGAGGTTTCAACTCAATTCTAACAAAACCATTTCACCGTGGTTTGAAATGTATCTGTGTTTGTGGGATGCACCCTTGTGAGTGGTTCCTTTGAAGACATGGATGTATTGTGGCCTAGATATTTTTACAGTTAATGGTAAAATGTAAGGTGGAATGAAATGAGCCTCAGTATCTCTTATCCTGTTAGGAAAACAAACAAACAAAAAAAACAAAAAAAACCAAACCAATCTATTTTGATCTGTTGTCTCAAATCAAAAAGAAAACTGCTAAAATGGAACCTCAGATTTCTGTTCCTACCTAACAGTTAACTAAAGATGTTTGAATTGGATTTCTGAGTTTTATGAGCCTGGAGAAATTAATTTAGTTTTAAATAATCTCAATGATCTTTATGGGAGAATCCACCATATGTCATTTTTATGGCTGAGGCATAACAACACGCAGTTTGCTCATGATCCCTGGCAGTCAGTTCAATCCCTGTGGTCCAAGTTGTGGGATTATTGTCACTCCAGCACATAACTGGAGTGACAAACGGCATTTCCACTTAGTGGTAGCACCTAGGCAGCCAGCTTTAAGCTCACAGGAAAAAGAAAACAGTCTCTGGATTCAAACCTATGAGCACGGCATTTCACTTCGAAAGACCATTTGAGCGAGTTTACTCCATGTCACTTCATCAGCCTCTGGCTGCTGGCGTTTGGAAAGCTCAAAGTCTGGGAAAGAGAGGAACCAAGCCATAGACTGATTTACTGCAGTTGTAGCAAGTTTCTTCCAGACAGCTCCCACCCATTGACCAGAGCAGGGTGGATCCCAATTGCACTTGCTCAGCTGGCAGAGCAGGGTCACTCCCATCAACCGATGTTGTACGCAGTGCCTCCTCCCTACCCCTTTCCAATACTGGACCGTGGTGTCTGCTCCCTCCCCATCTTCTAGGCACGTCCAGCACTACCCTTCATCTACCAGAGTGTGCCCCAAACGCTCCCCTTCTCCCAGCCACACCTGCCTGCCCCAGAGCCCGTTTACAGGTCTCCAGGATTTGCTGGAAACAAGGCAAGGGCTGCTTCGATGCAGCCTGCCAGCCTGCTGACTGCACAGCCCCAGTCCCTGCTGGGGGTGCAGCCAGCCCCCGCAGCCCTTGGGGTGGCAGACAGCCTCAGGACCTCCCTCCGAGGGCTGTGCCGCCCCCGTAACTGTCTTCCTCCACTTCAAAGCCCCCGTTCTCACGCTTCCTTCCTTCAGTAATGAACCTTCAATTTCCTCCAGGTAAATAAAGTGAAACTGGAAAGAACTGTAAAACAAAACATGAAAGTAGCCGAGCTAGAGAGTTACAGCCCACAGTGTCCATGGGGATGGTTTTTCCTGTCCTCCCGCTGCAGTTTCTAGCCTGTTGTCTTCCACTTTGTTTGCCCTTTCTTACCGGTTTTTAGCTGTAAGCTCTTTAACATGCAACCTCCTCTTCATGGGAGCATTTGTACAGATGCTAATAGGTAGAAAGGCTCCTCCCATGGCTCTGTTTTTATTAATTGGGGGATCAGAGAAATTGCCACATTTTTAGTATCTCTTTTGCAGTAGCTATTAAGCTTCATGATGTAGAAACAGTGAGTGGATTTTTGTTCATTTGTTCACAATGCTGAGCTCCAAGATAAATTCTTCTGTATGTTTTCTAGTTGCTGGGAGGGCGTGTGTTTGTGGCTCAGTAGGTTACACGGTATTTTCATTTGAAGTGATATTTTACAATAGATGGGTAAAATCTAAATTTCAGGTCCATAGGTTGTGTCTATCACTTAGCCTATTTAGACACTTGCATGTTTTATAAATTCTTCCTGATTGCATCTCTGATCACAAGATCTGCATTAAGTGCATTTTGAAGAAGGGAGGGTGCTGACTGGTCTCAAATATGATGGTTTGCAAACCTGCAGACGAGCTATCTTACTCGTTCGTGAAGGTGAGAGGGCTCCTATGAAGGGTTTTGTGCTGCTGGCAGCAGAGCCAGCTTTCTCAGGGAACTGCTTTAAGTAAGATTGCAGCAGGACTGCATCCCCACTGTTACTAGTGGGTATTGCCGCACATGTGTAATTTGTGCTGGATAAAATGAGGAGGTAATAAAGACAGGTAAAAAGAAGAGATGAGAGATCTGCTGTGTACTTTTCCTTTTTTTCCTTTTTTTTTTTTTTTTTATTTTTTCTTTCTTTTAGGGAGCAGTTATGTCCAGGGGATGCCACATTAACTCAGGGAAAAAGTGAGTGCTGCTTTAAATCAGAAAACTTGTGTTATACCAAGTGCTTTATTTTGGGAACCATTTCCGTCTGTTATGAAGGAAAGTTGCAGATTAGGCATGTTTACTAGACCTTTAATTGATGCACTTAAAAGACAGGCATTTTTCTTTTTTATTATTTTTTTTTTATTTTTTTTTTCCTCCCCCTTGCCTTTTTAACGGCAAGAAGCCAGAGTTTGCTGTGCAAATGAAGCAGGCTTTGCAAGAATCAGATTCACTTTGGACGACTCTTCACATTCCTCGTCATCATTACATTAGGCAGCACAATTCCATCTCTGGTTGATGGGCAGAAAAAGTGGGCAGCCTGCCAGGTAGACGTTTCCATGGCTCCCAACCCCCAAAGGTGATGTGTTTTTCAGCTAATTCAATGAAGAGTGGGCTGAACTTTGGGTATAAACTAGACAATAGCTGCCTTCGCAGTATCAGCAGAATGGTTTATGGGAATGCACTCTACATTTGGCAGAGCATCATGTGACCTTACGGCTGAGATTTTGTGATGGTGCCAACGGATACTTGGAAAGCAGCACCCATTCTGACTTTTTTCATCTTTTCTTGCATGGCTCAGAAAATGGTGGATCTTAATACTTGACTTTAGCCAGACTCAGCAAGCGATTGAGCTTTGAAGCACAACTTTGCCTTTATTCTGGCTTTTTTGGCACACCACCAGGAGGCTGTCCCTTTCACGCCTGATAAATTCTGCTTCTTATCTCCAGATAGAAAAAGGAAATTATAAGCAGAACATTTATACTTCATAACTACATTTTAAATGTATAAGGTTTATTTTTTTTATTGCTGATGTGTAGTTTAGAACTGCCCTCCCGAGTGCCTGAAGGATAAAAGTTGTTTTGATATTTTTGATGCTTTTTTTTTTTTCCTTTCCTCCTGTTTAATGAACAGGCATTTGAACTGGGCAAACGGGGCAACAGCACTGAACAGGAGATCATTGCAGAACAGTGTAGCAAACTGGCACCCTGCCTTTTCACCCCTTTGCTCCGGCAGATTTGTGCAGTCCCCATCTATAAAACTGGCGCAGGGGCAAAGTGAATTTTCTGGTCTCTCCCCACCTCTAGTCCTGTGCAGGCAGTTGCGGCAAGGATTGGTGCAGCTTTTGCGCAGTGCTTTGTGCCTGGAATTCCGAGAAGAGAGAGAGAGAGAGAAGACAGGCATCCTGGTCTTCTTCCGAGAAAGAACAGGAGCCCTAAGAAGAAGAAACAAATCTGAGTTTGTCCTACATACAAGAGTGCAGAAAAAAAAAAAAGTGACTCTCCTGCTTCAACAAAAAACCAAAAAAATCTGGCATGTTTCACTACAGAGACATCAGGATGTGTTAGAGCTGCTTAAGGCAGCGTAACAAAATGAACCTGAGAGATCGATTCTTTTAGTAAAAAAAAAAAAACTAATTTATTGTTTGCTTGGGGTTTTTTTCACTACTGCTCTTATAGCAGTGTTTGGCACTGCGTGAAAACGTACCTTTCATATCAGGTATAGCTTCTTTTTCTTTTTTCTACTTTTTCTTTTTTAAAGCCATTTTAAACGTGTTGTTTTGGATCTAAGGGTATTAATTTTAATGTAGTCAGCTGTGGACACTTTTTAAAACTAACTTTTTGGATGTGTGTTTGATCTAATACTGCTAAAAATAGAAAGTAAACAAAAAATCAAGGGTCTCTAGCAATAAGTGGTTAGGCACATTTTGTCTTAGCTAAGCACTGGAGTTATGCAAAGATCTTAATGTTACATTTATTCAGTCTAAGCTTTGGTTATCTCTGAGAAATTTGTGGGTATTTAATCTGGTTGCTAAGGAAAGTAAATTCTTTTTTTATAGTATGACTCATACTTTCAGTTTCTAAAGAGGGGAAGAAGTAAAAAAAAAAAAAAATGCGTGTTAAACTGTAGGAAAGGATTGCTCTTGTAGCCAGTATAGTAAAGTTATTATTGAGTAAATTCATATACGAGTTTTTACAATTTGTATCTAAATCCACTACAAAGAAATCAGTGTAATAAGCACCAGAATAAAAGGCACATTATTGGGACATTCATGAAGTAAGCCTGGTAGCAGCTAGTAACAACGACTATTTTAAGACGTTCGGTAAAGCAGCACTTGTCCAGGAATAGCTGAAAACAGTATTTAAGGTACACATTCAGAGTGCTTGTGATAAGTGCATGCAGAGTTAAAGTAAGTTTTGGGCATATGACGCTGCAGTAGAGTCTTTTTCTTCAAGCAATTGTCTGTCAGTTGTAACGTATTACTAGGCAATTAGAAGAGTGTGTAAAAAAATTCATTCTGACTGACAGATTTTGAAGAGCTCAGCCAAATCAGTGGTTTATGTATTTGGGATTTTTTTATATATATATATTTTCCTAGGCTTTTTAGTTTATAGTAAAAATACAGATGTCCTCAGCTAGAAATTACTTTGAAATTTATAATGTCTTTTTTTGTCAGGACTTCTGATTTTTTTTCTTTTCAAAATGCTCATGATAGGAGATTGTCCTAATAAAAGTTTTTAGAAATATTTTATGACTATGCAAAACAGAATTGTTTTAATGTGTGCTCTACTTCCTATCCATTACTGATTAGAAAATAACTTTCAAGATTATGTGCTAATTTTGGTATCTTTTATTTTTGTTTTCCTGCAATGAATTCTGGGAAATTGCTGAACGGAGACCTTATGTATATGACATATATGCCTCCCTTTGCCCATTTTGTACCAGAAAAAGTTTCTTGGATTTATAGTGATACTGCCCTTCCCAATCGTTTTGTTAGAATAATTATGTATGTCATTAGTACCTAAGTATGCAGAGAAACCAGGACTTGCATTAACTTAACTTTTAAAATTTCTATATCTGATCATAGCACTCGCATCTTTTCCTTTTTTTTTTTTTTTTAATAAAGTTTTGAAAACATTTCTTAACTTATTTAGTTTATTACATTATTTTTATGAGGTTCTGAACCAAATTACCTCATCATATGCACTATTGGATAAAAACTATTGGATAAAAGTTCTTTGGTTTTGTTAAGCATGCTCTTCCTTTCTGGAATTCAAATAAAACTAAATTATTTCAGGGATGAAGGACTGGGATATATAAAATGAAATAGCCCCTTTGCCAAAGTGTGCGTGTTCACAGCATGTCTTCTCATAGCCCTGAGAGGGGCGTCAGCATCGTGTCAGTTTTGTATCTCAATAATTACTAATTTTGTGTTTCGTGTTATTCTGAAAATACATAAAACAGCTATTTTAAAATCTTTCTCTCACTTTTTTTTTTAATTTTTTTTTTTTTATTTTAGTGAAAGAAAAAACATTAAAATGAAAAAGGAAACTGAAGATTTTAATTATACCAGAAGTCAGCGAAGGTAATACAGTGATCTTAAGTATTTTCTTTTGTTAAAAAATGAAAGTAATTACAAGAACATGAAGTGGTTAGATTTAAAATAATTTCATTTCTTAAGAGAGCCTACGAATATAAGTTCACAGATATGTATTAAACTTTTGTTATTATTACTTTCTGTTGGGAATATTGCAATCTATGTAGCTTTTATACAGTACCTTCCTATGAAGCTTTAGAGTGAATGGGAAGATTGAGTCACCATTTGTTCTTTCGTTGTGCTTAGCAAATATGTAATACATATATTTACTAGAATATTTGTATTACTAATGTATTTATAGTACCTGTATTATTTGCTAGTATATAACTATAATGTAGTGACCAATTATCTTTGGAATGTGATATATCTCTTCTATTCGAACAAAAAAATAGAAAAGAAAAATTACAGCACATTTTACAATCATTTAGTAAATGATATATGCAGTCTGAATACTTATTTCTGATACTAGGAAAACTATTATAGTTTGAGCCCTTGTCATACATATTCTATCTCTTTAGGGTCATCAGACAGAGCAATTATAAAAATATATTTTTTTCTGAATGATGAAGTATTGTACATAAAGTAAAAACAGGCTTAAAAGGGACTGATTTATAAAATAAAAAACTTTTTTTTTTTAATGTAAAAGGGTATGCTTGAACATGAAATTTTCTGTCCACTAAATTGAAAAAGAAATTAAAAAAGGCATTTACTGATGTTCAAATGTCACTAGTGTAAGAGAAATCCAGGTAGCAGTCTGCAAGAAAATGAGCATTGCCCTGACTAAAAAACTTGTTATTGGCAGCATTCATTCCCTTGAAACAAGTTTTGCCCAACTAATAATGACAGAATTAGGCCTTCAGTGGGAACTAGTGGAAGACAGTAATTAAAATCTTTCTCAGGCACAGATTTCAGTAAGCCACTAATCATAAGTGATCTTTTTATAGCACCTGGTTTTAAAATTATTCTGCTTGTTCAACCTGTATTTTACAAATGTGGCTGTGTTGTTCGAAGTTATTCTGATGTGTCAGATACTATGCTTAAAAATGCAGTATTTATCAATGCTTTTATCTAGAACATGTAAGTTACAAAACTGTATCTATGCCTCATCTATCTGAATTACTGGCTGTTGCTTCAAAGGACCTGCTTTTAGTCAGTTACGTGGGACACTACATTCAGTGTGTGAGAATTTGTATCATACTGCTTGCTGATCACAAGAAGAAAGCATTTGTGGCAGTAGTTAGTCCTGAAGTTTTGCAAGATTGCATTTCTGCTTGCATTCATATTATTAGGAGATAGCATTGATGGGAGTATTAGTGAATAAAATAGACAAATGAACTGCTTTGCTTTGGTAAATAGGCATTGTTTAATCAACAAGTTATTGTCAAGCAGTACCTTGATGCCCTGTAATATGAATAAGTATCTAAGCAGTCTATACAACTTTGTATGGGAGCTGCACTCCACTGAGCCTCACTGCTTTTCAGACTTGGTGGGGTGATATTTATTTTGGGTTGTAGTATATGATATGAGTTTAGACACAGAGGACAAACCTATATTGTTCACTGTTATGTCATGTCCAATTATGGATTCCAGTCTTGTCTGCTGTGTGCATGCTGTAGTCAGATGCAAGTTGTTGGGAGATGAGAGTTCATCAGTAAGGCAAAGTGTGCACAAAAGGACATTAATTTTCCTGTTGAAAGCAAAACACTGTTGTGCTGTCAGTCTGTACAAAGAGTGATTTCTCTTCCTTGCTCAAACTCCAAAATAGTTACAAGTCTTTGGTTTGTTTGATGCATATACCATTTATGCAGTGAAGTTTGAAGTAGCCTTCCTTGCAATACATAGTAATATTTTTACTCTTTAAACTATGGTTCTTACATTGCTTTGTATGTTTGTTTGTTTAAAGTCTCTTGTATCTCACTTTAAAGGAAAATACTAATCAGTGATGCCAATTGGCATAAACCCGTAGATCCGATCTTGTGTCGAAACGTACTGCACAAGCTCGCTTCTATGGGTCTGTGTCAGTATGGTGATCTGACAAAAGTTTATATAGCACACACTGCAGTGGTATTTGGCAACAAGCCCAACTGAGTGTACAAAAGTATACATTGCTTTTGGAATGCTTCTTTTGTCCATTGCCTTATCTTCAAACTTGATTAAGTGATGCGTTCTTTTACTGGTTGCTTTAAGCATCCTTGGCTTAATATCTTACTAAATTTTACAGAGTGAGGTGAGGAAATTGTGGGGTTTCCAATGAGGCTTTGCTGACTTTATTAAATATAGCATTACATGGTATTGCATTCAGAAAATGTAGGAAAAATAAATATTTATATTTTATTTATTCGAAAAATAAGACCAAAATGTCATTTCTTTGGAGAAATGTAGCTGGACTTGCATTATTCCTATCAAATATGTATGTGTATATATATATATACACACACACACACATAAAACACATGTATATATCTTTATGCATATCTTAACAAAATAGAGCAGAAATTCTACCTCTGCAGTAGAAAAATCTATTTAATAGTATGCCTTATCATCTGAAAAGTGGGGAATAACTGCTCTTGAAAGCCTACCCCCATGGGAAATACATAGGTCTGTGGCTGCTGTCACATATCAAAGAAAGGCTGAAGAAGTGAAGAAGACTATATGGTCACCGTCGGAAGCTGTGTGCATCCGGGTTGAGGTAGTAGGTTGTATGGTTTAGAGTTACACCCTGGGAGTTAACTGTACAACCTTCTAGCTTTCCTTGGAGCACACTTGAGCCATCGAGGAATTCATCACCAATTTAATCTGATCAGGGAAAGTATGCAAAAAGGTATTGTGTCATGGCTGTACGTAATAATCACTCTGAGGCTTTACTGATGTTGAAATAGTCCTGATGACTCGATCATTTCATTTATATCCTTTTATGAACAATGGTAACCTATTGTCTTAATGGACTGTGACTATGTACTGCAGTCACTTTAGGAAGGACTGATGATTTTAATTCCATTAACAAGAAAGCTTTAAAAGTTTATTTTGATTTATAAATTCAGCAAAATATCAAGTGTTTAATGCTTTATTCTTTCTTCATAGAAATAGCTTATGCTATACAGTTGGGTTTTGTTGCTGTTATATTGGTGCACCTTCTTTTTAAAGGAAAAAAATTTCTTTCTGTCTTTATACTTCAAAAAAATGTTGCATGGTTCTGTTTGAATAGTGGTGGATAGTGTCACAATTTCATCCTGATCTTCACTTGATTTCTGATATTCTTTCTGTGTGCCTGTACAACTCAGTGTTATGAGCACAGGTCCAAATGACCTGTAGCCCCTCTTGTGTTTCCACTTTGTCTTGATTCATGTGCTGCTCAGCCTAATCCCACTCTGGGGTCTCAGAACCCATTTCGTTACACAGCATGTCAGCCTAACCCTGACCCACAGTGCCATTGTCATTTTTGGCCCCGACTGAAGTTCTGACACATCTTCCTAGCTCAGCAGGGTTTGGAGAATTCTCATTCCCAAAGCACTGGGCACAATTGGTGGTGACAGGTCCCTGTGCCAGATGCCTCCACCACTGTGGGTCAAGTGCCACGGACAAAATTAGCCCTCCTCCAGCCCTGCATCCTCTGTACATCTGGCATGCCTTTTTTTAAAAAAGCAGCACCAGAATGCACAATGGCAAAAAAATGTGCATTAGGTGCCAGTCTGAGTGGGGAGACAAAGGGGTATTGTGGATGTTTTTGCCCCAAGTTGTGCATTCACATTTTATACTGGTTTTCAGTCTTTCTTATCTTGGAAAAAAAAAAAAAATCCTTTGTGATGTGTACATCCCATAAGCAAGTTTTTTAGAAAAAATAGTGCTTTCACAGTTCAGCTATTCCCAGAAACGGCTATAATGTGAGAGAAAAAGGCCGTACCTGTATAGCCACTGTGGGTTTGTAAGTGAGGCCTGATTCTGCACATGACTTTAAAAAGATGAGGTCTCCTCAATGTGATGAAAGGCATTTTTGCCAAAGTAGGAGAATGTGGACCAGTGATGCTCATTCCAAAATAGTTGAGAAAAACTGATACTGCCTATTTCCATAAAAAGAAAGTAGGAGGAGAACTTAATATTTGAAAATTAATAATAGTAATAGTAATAATTTTGCGAGAAAACAATTTAAGTTTTGGTGAAAAAGGCAGAAGAGTTGAGCTACGTCCCTGTGGTGCTGTGGTTAGGGGGACATCACTGTTGTGGGCTATGGACATTCCAGACTTCTGTGGACTAAGGAGGGTGAAATGTGTCTATTTTATGTGAGGGTGAGGGCTACAGTCCTTGAGCTCCCAAGTTAACAGCAAATAGGTCTTTCTAAAGGAAATTTTGAAGCCCTGCATTTCTTGCTCTACTTTTCTTGCAGGTGATCATAACAAAATATTTCACATTTGCGATGTTTAACTGTTTTAAGTTTTGCATCATGGTAGAAACTTAGGAATGTTTATTTTAAGTGGATTTGATGCTGGCTTGTGTTTTGGTTATTGTTTTCCTTTTCCCTTCCTATTCAAAATATTACTTTCTTAGATGACCCTATGTTTGACTCTCTCTACCTCAGCTTGAGGCTTACTTATTCACTTTCCTAGATAAGGAATAAAAAGAGGAGATGGAAATGGCTTTAGTCTCTCTTTCTAATGGCATTTATTTTCAGTGATTAATGTTTGCAATAGGAAACTACTAAAGAGGATCTGCATGACAGGTTGATGTACAGTGGATTTTAAGACTGTCTTAAAAGTGTGTGGGAAAAAGGAGAGAGCAGGTTGTGCAAATCAGAGCTACTCCAACGTAATGGAAAATGCTTAAGGGGCAGTGGCTGAGTGGTGGGGGATAGAGAGAGATCTTCAGCAACTAATGAAGCTTAACAGGGACCACTCACAATCTGAATAAAACCTGTAATATCTTCTGTGGATTCAAAAGGATGCTGGTCACCAGTATGTTTTCTTCCTTTTCTACTTCAATTTTTTCTTTTTGTAGTTAAAATCCACTGCAAAGAAACGTTGTAATTGCTGTTTTCTGCCAACAGAGCAACAGGTGTTCAATCCTTTTGTATTAATTCTTCAATTAGTTGCAAAATAAGGGGGATTGTTTATACTAAGCTGAACCAAATAGAAGTGTCTAAGGCAGAAAATGTGGGAATGTTTCATCTGTCCTTCACATGCATGATAAATTCGTAATTCTGTCAGGCATGGTTGCAGTTTACCATGCAAATTTTCATTGCAGCATCACCAGCTTTAATGAATAGACATTTTCTTTATTTCTTTTTTGGTTCTTTAATTTAAGCTTTTTGCCCTGTAATGTGCAGTACATTGTTGTGGTAGGAGTTATCAAGTTAAAAGCAAAAATGAATGAGATTGTTAGGTAATTTTGAAGTGGATTAAGGTAGAGAATGAAAAACAAAAGGAAAAAACCCTCCGTATAAGAACAGCTGGATGGAGTTAGGTCTTCTGTGATTTCATTTTAAAATCAGAAAACATATTGTCTGTTTTAGGCAAAGTCTGACATTTTTTAACTTTACAGTGCTGTTGAAATCTCAGTCACATAGTACTCAGCATTACATTGCTATGGTGCTTCTGTAGGAAATAGATGCACTTTGCAACATGGCTATACATGGATGCGTTCCCATCTAGGGCATATTTAACAGTGTTTTTTTTTTCTGTAAGTCATAAAGTTATCACACTTATGCCTTTACTTTGCTTTTTGCATATAGGAGAAATACCTATTTGGATATTTCAGGAAAATCTCGACATCCTATCAATCTGCAGCTCCCAGTGGTTTCCTTGGGAGACACAGGTCTGCAGCATTTCACAAGTTTGGTGCTGCAGAGAAACTGGCTGCAGAGACACTGACCTGCCCAACACCCTTTTGCTTCCCACAATTTTCTTGCTAAAGATTAAGTGTGATCCAAGTGTAACCCTGGTTTCCAACAGAGAAAGTTACAGTGTGGCAAAAACCTGCTTTAGTGCCAGATCTTGTTTGTCTCAAGAGCTAAGTCTCTTCAGAGAGCTGGGGAGTGTTTGGATTTCCTTCTGCAGCACACAGCGCCTGTGTCCAGAGGCACATCCAAAGAAAACAAAGTTAAGGGGATGTTTCTGAATTCGTAAATGTGCATTGGATGCACTAACAGCTTGCGTGTTTTAGGCCCAGCCATTTTGAAACCATTCTGGGATAAAACTGCCATTAATCCAGTACATCAGAGTAGGTAAAACAAGTTTTCAGTAATTTTGTGATGTTGAAATAGCACAGAATATTCAAAAATACATATGTGAATGTGGGTCAATATAGTTGCTATGGCGTATTTTAAGCTGTTATGTGTAAACCTGTAGGTTTACATTTTGAAATTTGAAAGTCATTATGAAATGTTTTTTCTCTGTGGCTGGTACACTTCCTGTTTTTGTCATTCAACTGCAATGTAAGAAAATGCTAATTTTCACTTGATCTCAAGATCCTTTCCAACCCTAACTATTCTGTTTATATGATGCTATGACTGTGTGATTCTATGATTCTTTTAAAAGCCTCTTAAAATTGAAGTAAACTGAAATTCTTTACAGATTTTTAAGTAAAGAATGTAGTCAAATATTTAAAAGCAACTCCAGAGAAGGTTTTTCGTACAAATTTGTCCTTAAAAATAACAAACAACCATCAGCAACCTCTAGAACTTGTTCATTGAAACTCTTCAGCAAGAGATCTGTGGTAGGTTGCTTGACTGATAAAGTTGGAATAGAAGTGCACTTGAAATTTTTCAGATTTTTTGGATGTGGTTTCATCTGACATTCATTTATCTATTAAGAGTGGCTTCTGGTATTTTTAATAAAACTAAAATTAAATACGTCTGTCAGGTCCTGTTTAGATGTGAGTATTGCTTCTATAGCAGTTAAATAGAAGATTGAAAAGCTAATGCTTTTGCATTACATAGTATGGAAGAGTTAAATTGTTTCAGCTTTGTAAGGTAAGTATTTTCATGTTGTAAAAATGTTCATATCAGTGTGACCTTTTTAGTAGAGATTAACTTTTTATAAGGCTTCTGGTTATTCCAACTGTATTATAAATTATTTAATTTATATGAAAATTTTAGACAAATTCTTATTATTTTGCTCCCTCCACTACTTCTTTCATGCTACTACTAGAAACAGTAAGAAGCAAACCTCGCACTGATGAAATCTTTTCAAGAATATTGCTATAGAATCATAGAATCATAGAATAGTCAGGGTTGGAAAGGACCTTAAGATCATCTAGTTCCAAGCCTCTGCATGGGCAGGAGTATCTTGCACTTAACCATGTCATCCAACCATCTCTGTCCAACCTAGCCTTGGACACCACATTCACAACTTCCTTGGGTAGCCCATTCCAGTGCCTCACCATCCTTGCAGTAAAGAACTTCTTCCTTATATCCAATCTAAACTTCCCCTGTTTAAGTTTAATGAATAAAAGTCAGCAATCATGCTTCTTTATCATGACATTCCCATTTGTCCAGAGATACCTTTCTCCTTATCCCTTGTTTGCAAATGTGATTGGCATGTTACTTGGTCTTACGGTTAAACAGGCATGGATTCTGTTGCTCTGCACTGCCTCTGTTGCACTTCCTTTTCTGTATAAAGATCTCACCCCTAAATAACTGTACTTTAAGGCTTTCTGACTAATGTAGTCTGGCTTGAGCAAGACTGTCTCAGGTATGCTCCAAGCTTTGCACCAAGAGCCTCAGCGAAGGGATACAAATACATAATAACAGGCTAATTTTTTATTAAGAGTCAACAGCCTTGTGTACTACCTACTTTGCTTTAGTGGATGGGTAAAAAGGGGGGTAGATACATTTTCTATTTTCCTGTATGCATTTAATATACGCATGTTATGCACATATATTGCCTTTATCTGAAAATTACAAGTCTCCTCAACTAAAACTTTATCTCCATGGTTAAGAATAATTTGTCTGGGTTTATCTGTGGTTTTCCTGGGAAACGCAGGTCCATTCTTCTTTTCCTGTCTCCATATACTTTTTGTTTGCACATATTGTTGGACATAGCCTTGGGTGGCGTGGCTTAGTGGGAAGTGTCCCTGCCCATGGCAGGGGGGTTGGAACTAGATGATCTTAAGGTCCTTTGAAACCTTAACTATACTATGATTCTATAATTCCTCCACTGGTCCTTCTCGATTTATTATTTCTTGATATCATGATAATCGTGGCAAAAATGTAGAGCATTGCAGATATACTGGTGACAGGGATGGGCTAGGAGTGTAGGAATACCCTGATGACTTGAAAGAAGAATGGGATCACTGTTATGGTTATAAGATTAGAAGAAAGCAAAACATTACTCAAACCAAATCCTCCATGAAGCCTCCCTGTTCCAACTCTCCAAATTATAAAGGAGAATAAGCTTTTAGGTACTCTTATTAAGACCATTGGGTTGGCTTTGCCCAAGCTCTGTGTGGCTGTAATTTTTTCAAGCAAAGCCTCTGGACAATGTAAACACTATTAGTATTTTTATAGACACACTTTTCCCTAACATGGACCCAGCCTTGTGATGACTGCAGTATCAAAACAGATTTACACATGTGAGAAAACATGACTGTCGGACTCTGAAAAGTATTGTAATGTGTGTTCATGCATGTATACTGCTGGGTTTTTTGCAAGTGCTACACTGATATGGAGAAAAAGATACAAACCCATATTTTTTTCTCATTTCTATTAATTTTCTAAAACAAACTAGTTAACTTCCTGCGTTAGGAAAATGTCACCAGAACTTTCCCATAATAAATTCACCATTGGTTGAAATAACTTCTGGTTTAGACTAGGCATAGCATTTGGAGCTCAGTAGAGCCCTGTCAATAGTTGGTTTCCTGGTAAGTTGCCCAAGAAAAGATGTTCGATCTAGGTCTGTAAGTAGATTCCCTGGTAGCCTGTGACCAAAGAGGTAGTGACATGGCTTGATTGTGCCTCTAGTATTCATGTACCCTCGTTTGATGATCTTTGGCTGCTACTCTGTGTCATAACTGGTCTCACGAATCTTGCAACTTTTGAGGGTACTTCAATCTCCAGGCTCT
This sequence comes from Forpus xanthops, assembly GCA_032466535.1. Classification (NCBI taxonomy): domain Eukaryota; kingdom Metazoa; phylum Chordata; class Aves; order Psittaciformes; family Psittacidae; genus Forpus; species Forpus xanthops. Next base: position 5,728 of record JASSUY010032528.1, on the reverse strand, counting down.
CCACTTCTTCAAAAAGCCCAAATACACTTAGTTTATACAGCTGAAGAGGATTTACTCTGCAAGCTCTTAGAACCCCCAGATTCTCCTCAGTCAAACTTATGGGGTGGAGGATATTTGAGGCATAAAATTTTTATTAAAGTATAATTTATACTACGTTGAACTAAATTGGAACTAAGCTGCTAAAAAGGGCTTCTTTTCATAGCAGAATTCAGGCCTTTACAGGATTTATGGGCATATTTCAGGAAGTTCTGTCAAAGTCACCAGTAGATGGTTCAAGCAGCAGCTATGAATCCAGATTCCCCTGTCTAAGGACCACTGCTGTAGCTGTTATCACTATAAGAGAACGTCTTTGTGAGCTCAGGCATGGAGAGCAGTGGACCTATGTAGCTATTCAGCTCTGCGCTAAGTAATGTGGTTTGCTCCTTTGTCCAAATGATCACAACTTCTGATCTGCACTTAGGCTTCATTTTTCCAATGCTATTTATCTCAACATACTAATTTCTAATGTCTTCAGCCCTACTGCCCAAATACTTATTTTCAGGTTGTGTATTGTAAAGAACTAAGTTCAGACCACCTAACTCACATATTGCCTTTGTGTCTTTTCATCAGCTGTGTAAGCAGGCAGTGTCTGAAATTTGTCAGTAATAGTCAGCCTATATTGAATATGGCCTACACAAGCTTGGAGACATGGCTGCAAGCTCAGGTCCATCTGAAGCACCACAGCTGGCAGTCTAGCTACAGCCACAGGGAATTTTTGTTAGAGATATATTTTTTGTCTTTAGATGGTGTTTCCTTAGGATGTGATTTGTGAAATACAAGATTCCTGTGGTGATAAATGGGGGCTTGAGTGTCATTATTATAAAATACTGTAAAGTATTGTCATGAAGCATTTAGCTTCTGGTATAAGGAGAACTTAGACATATCTTTATTATCATTTCAGTCTTGAATTATAACTGTAAAAGAATGCCCAAAATGTGGATTTTAGTGGCAACTTTAAGGACCTAACTCATAGTTACGTAACATTTTGAAATGATTTTCCCAAAATACCTTGGCACTTAGGAAATTGCATCTAGTTGATTTACATATGGGCAAGTTTTAAGAGAGAAATCTTAGGTACAAAGGCATTTTTACAGTTTTTTGACTATAAGTTCACAATGAGATACGTGATTGCAGGATGTTAAATACATAAACTAGTTGGTGCTGCATCTAGGTTGCATTATGAATGTAAGACTCTTGGATAAATATTTAGTGCTAATATATTCTTAGCCACTTTTGTGACAAAATAGTGTCATAATTTCTCTCCTTTTGCTGTTGTCAAGCAAGATGATATAAACAATAAGGCTAGAGATGTGCAACTTTGAAAAATTTGAGTGATTAGTAAAATTCATTAAAGGCAAAATTCAGCTTAAAGCTTTATTCTGTGCCCAGATTGAAGCCAAAAACTTATATAGAAAGTAATTTGCGCACCTGACACATCTATTGGTGCTGCTGTCAGCCATTCAGGTGCTCAAAGGAGGCATATGACTCCTTCACAGCTCTTGCGCTGCAGTATTCTCTACAGTGGGAGACTGTTGTTCCAAGCCTCCTGTTGTAAAGGCAAGTGCTGGCAAGGAGCACTACCTGATTTGCCATACCTCTGCCCTTAGCACCAGCAGGCACCATCACTCAGGACCCCCTCTACGTAGTTGATGGCTCTCACAGCTGCTGCTGCCCCATCAAGGACAGGTACAGGCAGTGTTGTGCCCAAAAGAAAAGAATGGAACACAACTATGAGTCAGATTGAGTTTTTTTTTTTTGGTTAAAAAAGTCCAAGTTTTGGTCTGTGGAAGTAAACATGCTGTCTGCCTAATGAATGAATTATTAGCTGTGTGAGCTGCTAGAAATACCAAAGCGGATAAGGGCTTTGATTCAAGGCCATGGGGCTGGAACCACACAGTTCACTAAGCCAGTAGCCAAGGACGAGGTAGACCTTACCAAGGGCTGACCCTGGAAGTCCAGAGCAAACATCAGGCTGCATGCATCTTCGGGCAGGTGGAGGTTTGTATTAAAGATACTGTCTCATATAGGAATAACAGGAATGGCTGTTACTTATTGTGTAATTTAATTTGACTCTCATTCAATGAAAATTCTTAGTAGGCAACATGATTTGCAAGGCTGGTTTTCATTTTTGTTAATTGATCCTTTAATTTATTTGAACTTGCAGTCGGAAGTTTTATAGGGGATTTAATGCAAATCTGCAAAAACTGCTTAGTAAGGAATTTTTTGATGGAACTTGAACTCTAACAAGTCAGTGAGGTGTGATGTGAAAACATTTAAAAAAATAAAATTCTTACTTAAATTTTACTCTTTTAATTATGAATTAACAATGCTTTTCCTTTCTTCAAGACTTCTTTTCCCTCAAAAACTCATACTCGGTATCTATTCAAAGGTAAATTAAAGATCTCATTTCTTAAAGTTTTGTGGAATGGGCTTTTAAAGGGGAGAACTCAGAGATTACCATTGTGAAAATTTCACCAGAAATAAGTAATTTGTAACTTCTGGAATCTGTGCTTTAATTCACTAATAAGAAATTTGCCAAATACAGAACAAATACTGCAGAACTAGCTGCCACAGTCTTCTAGTAATTTTCAAACTGCAAGTCTTATTCAAAGCAGATATCATAAAGCATGAAAAATAGATTATCCTGTTTTGCAGTCTATCAGTTACATTATAAATACAATATTTCTTTTTTTAATATTTATCAGTATGTGTTCATAAATTTTAGAAATTAATGATCCAAACCAAACCTTCACACCTGATCTAATCAATGAAGAAAACAGAAAGAGGCGGAGAATGAATCTGTATGGAAGGAAGGAAGGAATGGGAGGACAAATTGTTATGTGAAAAGAAGCATAAGAGTGTGTAAAAGGAGGAAGGAAATTGAAGAGACAAGCAGAGAAAAGGAGAGGATACAAGGAATGGGACTTTAGTGGCTGTGAATTTGTACTTAGAGAAGGGACTCTGGGCATGTAGGCAGAAGAGCTCAGGAAGAAACAAAGGGAACTTTCAAGATGTGGGGGAAGGACATGGGAATATATCTTGGCATTTCTTTGTTTCATCCACCTTGTTAGGTTTTGGTAACTAAAATATTTACCATTGTGCATTAGACAATAAAAGCTAAATTTATTTAAAAAAAAAAAGATTCACAGGCAAAAAATCATACTTGTAAATAAACGGAAGGCCTTGTGGGAATAGGATTTTGCGTTGCCTGTTCAGTTTCGGTGGGGGGAAAAGGATGTTAAGCAGGAAACCCACTTATGTAAGTTTGAAAGCTGGTAAATTTGAAGAGTGATAGTTCAGGGTTGCACACATTCCAGACATATTGAAAATATCTAAAATTACCCCACACTCTTGAGCATTATGAATCCACAAAATTCAAAAGTAAATATAAACTGAAAATCCAATGTGAGGGCACAAAGAAAAACATAATTTTGCCTAATACCGACACAGTTAGGCAATGTATTCTATGATTCTATGATACTAGGCTTGTCAGTTCAGTCTAGTCTAAGACAATAAGCACTGAATGATTATCGTATAGCCATATTACTGCTGCACAGTGTCATCAGAAAGGAGAATTTAGCTCATGTGGCTGCTCTTCCTTTGCTTCTGCTCAGTTCATTTACATAAATGACAAATATAAACCACTCAAAAGTCTGAATCAAGCAAAAAAAGATAATCCCAGCTTTTACATAAACTGTAATTAATCTGCAGCCTGTTAACACAAAACTTAATTTAGGGAAATTCCTACTTAGAATCAAGAATGTTAAACATTTGTGCGAATAGGAACAGTATGTGCAGCAGTGCTAGAAGTAGCAATATTTCTGATTCAAACCATGCACTGAAGAGTTGTTGAGGTTACAGAACTTCTTCCTTTTTAAAATTAAGTGCTGTATGAAAGAATGAAGTTAGTGACTCCTGATCACTTCCAGACACAGAATGGTGGTCTATTGGTCCCTTCTAGAATGTAACAGTAGTTTCATGTGATGCATAGTAATGGAATATCTCATTAATTCCTGAAGTATCACTAAACTGATCAAGTCATTATAAGTTTACACCTCCTTAATGAAAATTAAGCTGCTTCAAATTTTTCAGCTCTATAAAAACATCTGCAGAATATGGAATCTGTTAAAACAACAGTATCAACATTGTAAAATACCAAAATCTTAGATTTTGTGTTGAGGAGATCAGCATATTCAGCACCCAAATAGAGCTTGAAGATTTGTATCCAGATTCTTGTTTTGAGGAGAATTTTTGCATCTCTTTTCTATACATGAACACTACCTTTTCTATCCCATAAAAAAACAGAAAATGTGTATATTTATGGTATGAGTTTATGAGTTACCAAATAATGTTATTATGTGTTGTCAATATTAGAGCTTGGTGTTATAAAAGTTATTTCTTATTAAGTTAAATGGCTGAACAACCAAACAGGCTCTTGGTGTGGTTGTGGAACTGTCATTTATTCCTTGTCTTGATCTTCATCTATGGTATTCTCAAAGCTTTTGTTCTACACAAAAAGTAGCATTAATACGAAGTGAGGTGAATCATATTCATGGATGGTTTTGAGATGGAAAAGAGAAGTATTTTAAAATATTGCCTTTTAAGAGACAATCCTTATTTACAGGATGCTAATTTCTCATCAGAAGGAGTCACAGTTATTTTGCAATATTTATGAAATTGTGTTGGAAGAATCTGCTAACTAGTCTGATCATATCAGTTGGTTCCATTTAATGGAACTGTGCTTACACAAGTCAGCTCTCAATTTACAGTTGCTTTTCTCAATGCATTTCATATTCTGCACCCTTTAAACAAAGCTTCCCAAACATGCTGGATTTTTAAGGCCTGACAGTAAATTTTTGCTGAGTGAAGACTTATTTCAAAACTGAAATTAATGAAAACAGAATCTGTCCATAAAGGAAAGTAAGTATTCACTAACATCAGCTTATATTTCAATTAATATATATAAAACCAGGAAGTAATGAGACAATAAAATTCTCTAAAATGTGTTAGGCACATCATTAATGTTTTTGCTCGCAGTTACACAGTCAAACTCAGCTTTTCAATTCAATGTGAGTTGGTCCAGATCCCTTAAACAATACAGTACCTGCCTGTAAGAAGAAATAAATAAAAACCTTAATGAACTAAGTTAATATATTCAAATAAATTTCTGGCCCAGTTATCAGTAGTGGCCATAGCATGGTACTATAACACTGGAAATGTAACTATCTTTGTTTAATGCTATAGCACTTGAAAATAGATGCTCTTCTCAAAGCTGATTCAGAGCTGCAAAGGACTTCAGCAGCTTTTAATCTGCTTTAGACTTTAAACCTGTGAATTGAAGTAAACATCTGCAAATCTATTTGCCAAAGACTTAGGAACATTCCTTAATGACAGCATGCATGTTCAATTCTAATTCTATGGACTGTAAGGAAGCCAGAATGTTAACTAATATCTCATTTGTTCCTCAGCATTTACCTCCATATATGTGGCTTTAATTCATCTTGAAGGCTTGTTAATGGATTAAAAAAAAAAACAAACTAAAAAACAACAACCCAAAACAACGAAAGTCATGTAATTTATATATTTTTTTTCAGAAAATATTAACATTTTCTGCGAATTTAAAGCTATTTAAAAATTACTAAGAAAAGAGTTGTTTTTGTTTTTTTTTTTTCCCAGGGTGAAATTTTCA
>JASSUY010032526.1:0-15161 GCA_032466535.1 Forpus xanthops | reverse complement strand
TTCCAGTGCCTCAGCACCCTCACAGTAAAGAATTTCTTCCTCAGATCCAATCTAAACTTCCCCTGTTTAAGTTTGAAGTTCTTTGTTCATTGCAGGAATGTCAGTGGTAGTGCATTCATGGTTACATTCAGTGTTTTATCGATCTGGTGGGTTTCTTTTTAATCCATGGGCTAGGCCAGTGGTCACAGCAGCTGAGGCAGATGGGTTATGGCCCAAAAGGAAGAAAATATGTGTCATTGAGAATAGGTTAATGGTTGGACTGGATGATCTCAAAGGTCTTTTCCAGCCTATGTGATTCTATGGTCTATGACTTTGTGTGACTTGTTAGGAAATTAATACAGGCATAAAACCCCACCACCTGAGGACAGGTTTGTGAATTCATACTGTTGCTTCTCTGAGGAAACTTTTCTTACCCCTGATGTTCAGCATATTCCTCCCACATTTGTCTGTCTCATGATGCACAGAATTCAGGGGAGATGGCTATGGAAATACCTATCTGTGTGACTTTATTCAGTCACAGTGGGGTGGCTGAGCATGGTAATTTAATAGGGGTTTGGTTTTCACCTTGCTTTTCTGGAATTTAGAGTATTTTACTGGATGAAGCCTCAGGAGTGACCAGAAACCAGCAGCCAGTCCTCCCTGCTGGGTTGCAGCCCCCACAGACGATTGTTTCCAGCTGGAACCGCAAGGTGAGGCCTCTGCACTCCATGTCGTGTTTTACCATAGCTTTTTTGCCAGCACTGGCACTAGTGGTTTTCCAGTGGAATTGAGTAGTTAAGTGTTTTATCACAGGTTTATAGATCCCAACTTCCCTCTTTTTTGCTTTTCCTATTTATTCAAATGTGATTCTGGATTCTGTGTGCTTTCAGTTGCCATTTCAGTTTCATGTCCACAACAGTTTTGCTTTTTGTTTAATCATACAAATTCAGAATCTTGAATCAACTTTCATTCTTACATGCTGGGCTCACTGCAAAAGAGTGACTCAGTTTTGAGTTTGGGATATAACTTTATTCATCTGAATATTGCATCAGACTGAGTAGAAGAAACTCTGAATGCCTGTTAGAGCGTGTGAGTTTTACCTGTGGTTCCCTTCTCTTAAACAGGCAGGAGAATCCCACAAGAGAAATCAAACTGAAACTTTCCGACTGCTTCATGCCAAGAATATCTCTCGACCACAGGTTAAATTTCGGGAAAAGATTGACAATTCCAACACTCCTTTTGTACCTAAACTTTTTGTCAAGCCAAACGCTTTGAAACCTTTGCCTGAAGGTAAGGGGACTATTTTTTGTTGGGTGACTTACTGAGAGTATTTGACACAAATCAGTCCTCACAGTCTAAAGGTTGAAAGCACTGACGACAGGTAAGAGCAGGAGATTTTGACCATTTAGGTGTAGTAAGCTTTGTGACTCTATTGTTCACATGCATGTAATGTAAGCATAGCTCAGTATACAGCATTTTCTTGTTGGTGTAAAGTAAATAATCTGTTCCAAGCAGATATAGTGAGTTCTCTACTGCCACTGGTACATGATGAGAGTCACTCAGGCACCAGAAGTGGTCTTGTCCAATTGGCTCAACAGATTCTTCCTCCTAGTTCGTTAGGAGCACCAGATCTGTCGTTAGACCTACCTTTGTTTTGGGTGCTTTTTCAAAGCCACCAGCGTGTCGTTTTGCTGCTGGTGATTCATCCTTTGTCTGCACTGATGCAGTTGTACTTTTAGAAACTGGAAATGATTGAAAGATTATTTTTTTCAGTCTCCTTCCAGCCTCTTGAGCGGAACCACCTTGTGTCTTCCTTGACAACAGCCTGCTAAAACCTCGTAACTGAGTTGTCGTTAGAGGTGCAGACAGAAATCTTACTGAGAGCAAAAGCTGCAGGTCTAAGTTGTTAACGGTTTTGATACTCTAGGATTTTAATAGGATCCTGTGGTGGGTGGTGGGGAGAGAGCAGTAGGATGGGAGCATGTTATGTGTGGGATCCAGTCCAGTTGTTCCATATTGGTTGTTCAGCCCTCACAAAAAGTGGACGGGAACGAAAGGAGAGCCCTGAGGACTTGGATGTGCCACCTGCTTTGGCAGACTTCATACACCAGCAGAGGACCCAGCAAACTGAGCAAGACATGTAAGACATTAAACTGACAGCAAGGTGCTTGAAGTACCACTGATGAACATGCATTTGTGCGATCCCATTGTGCCAATGCTCTTCATGTGTGACAGCTCTGCATGTGTTTTGTGTCCTCACACTACTTTGCGTGTGATTTGTTTTAGATGTCTGCAATTACTTTAAACCTGTGCTTAATCAGAGACACGATTTCTACTCAGTAGGGAAACTGCCATAGCTGTCAGAGTTTCTGTGTTCTGAGATGACTGTTTTCCTAATTTCCATAGATTTGCTCACCCTTACCAATATGAACTGGAGCAGTTTTCTCCACCAGATGGAGTTCTTCAGAAACCAGAACCCCAGGTTGGTGCCCACATTAATTTAAGCTTACAGCAGATGTAGTCACCATACCTGATGAAATACAGAATTGAGGGTGGGGGTCAGGGGTGGGAATTGACAGAGGACACACCATGCCTAATAATTTGCTCTGCCAGATGTACAAGCCCATCAAGGAAACACCCTGTCATTTTATCACCACACTGGATGAACTGGTAGAACTGAACGAGAAGCTTACGAACTGTAAAGAGTTTGCCCTGGATTTGGAGGTAATCAGACTGCCTTTTCTGTTTAAAAGTTACACATGTGCTGTTAGTACCTAGGAGACCGTTAAATTCTTCTGTTCTGTTTTCTAGTCTTCTCTTTCTTCTGCTTTTTGTACTTTCTGACATGAAAAGACAGTTCATGACCTGTCAGATATTACCAGTTAGGTAGAATTAAACCATGTCAATATTATGTTTTCCAATGGTTGTACTGGCTGCACACTTCATACAAAAGTTGGTGGTATTAATTCTGTAACTGATCTTAGCTTACATCTCTCTCCCATGTTTTCAGCACCATTCCTACAGGAGCTTCCTGGGCCTGACGTGTCTGATGCAGATTTCCACCCGAACAGAGGACTTCATTATTGATGTACTGGAATTGCGCAGCGACATGTACATTCTCAACGAGACCTTTACAGACCCTGCAATTGTGAAGGTCAGCTGCCAAACCACCAGTTTCCCACCAGAATTATTCTTTTTGTTTATTTTCCCCCTTAGTTTAAGTTTGACTACAGTTAAAAGCACACTTTGTGCTCTGTCATGGTCACTTGGCTCTGCTTTCATTTTATTTGTGTGCCTGTTTCCTCGATGTAAGTGTGGAGATACTTGCCAAGGGCACTTATTTAGCAGTTTTACACTTAACTGTGAAGGACAGAGAGAAAAGAAAACTGGTCCTAGACACATTGCTATGAAAGCACAGCCAGCCTGGAGCACAAATGTTCTTCATATCATTCTCAATTTGGTTTGCCTTTCAAGGTCCTTCATGGTGCTGATTCAGATGTGGAATGGCTGCAAAAAGACTTTGGTCTGTACTTGGTGAACGTGTTTGATACTCACCAAGCTGCTCGGCTCCTCAGTCTTGGCAAGAATTCTTTGGACCACTTGCTAAAGGTGTATTGCAATGTAGATGCTGACAAGCAGTACCAGCTGGCTGACTGGAGGATACGGTAAAAACTGACCCCTTAAATGGGCTGGAGCTGCAAGGTAGCACTTATCCTTTTCTGTACTGTTATAGCAGGAGCATGTTTCTAGTTGCAAGCCCCATAGTTGTAGGTTGGTCTCAAACTGAACGAGCGCACCATTTACCTGGCTGTGCTGCAAGTTCTTCTAGGAGTGTTACATTTTCCCATGTTTCTTTAGAAAATGAGTCTCTTGGGAAAATAAAGGAAGATTAAGTAAGCAAAAGCTCCTGGATTCTTAGGAACAGAGCTTAACCACTGCAGCATTATTGAGAAAGTCAGTATTTGCTCCTCTAGAGCCCCCACTAAAATGTTCAGTCACCATCGCCAGGTAGAGCATTATGCTGTTGGAGCAATGAACTTGGCTATACACATGGACCCTGCATACCACAGAGGTCCCAGATCTGCTCTATGTAGGCTCTGCAGAGAGAGAAGAGTTAGACAAATACCATAGCAAGCAGTTCTGCCATCTCAGTTAGCTGCATGACAGTCTTGCTCTCTGTCCTGTGAAGCCGTCTGAGTTAGGAAGTGTACAGCCTGTTACTGTTGTTGCCCAACAAATCCTTCAGTAAGGAAACAGAAGAATTTCCATATTAGTTCTTGGTGTGTTTTATATGCAGTTTGCCCTAATATGTTTATTAAGAGGAGGTGACAGCTTGGTGAGGCAATTGCAATGTATTAGTGTAATTTTGGCTCTTTTTCTAGCCCTCTGCCAGAAGAGATGTTGCAGTATGCCCGTGATGACACTCACTACTTGCTCTACATCTATGATAAAGTGAGGGAGGCGCTGTGGGAGAAAGGGAACGAGCTGCCCACTCAGCTGGAGATTGTGTGGCAACGCAGCAAAGACATCTGCCTGAAGGTAAAGCTTCACATGGTTGTATTACCTGGATCAGAGTACAGGCTTAGTAGGACAGAAAGTCCTTTGTCTGTTCTGCATCTGTTGCATAGACATAGGTTTTTTCCTCTTTGTCTGAAAACAGCTATATCAACTCTTAACGTGGTTGTGCGCACTTGTTTTACTAGTTAAAATCCTTGGATTCAGCTGCTTTCTTGCTGGTTTTTGAATGCTAGCACTCCTTGGCCTCCTGATGCTTTCAAGTGTGTCTTTTCCAAGAGAGATGTTACATTTCCAGTTCTGCTGGGTGTTCCTAGAAGTTCAAAGCCTAGCTGGAGTTACACTAGGAGATAATTACATTGTTTCTCTGGAAAATGCTATCTATGAAAGCAGGGCTTGTCTAATGTAGTAAAGCTTGAAGGTACTGTATGTATAAAGCTGCTCCTGGAGTTTGTGATGGTAGTTTTCCTGTAAAAATGGATGAGATGTATGTTTTTCAGAGATAGGTTCCCACCAAAGCTTAGGGCAAAAGCTCCAAGACACATTGTACCTGAGTTGATTCAGTTCCCTTATGTCCATATGAGATTCTGTCTGTCTCAGTGAAGCAATGCAAACTAGAAAGCACAAATGATTCTGATCATGAGCGTTTCCTTTTTTTCCTGTTCAGAAATACATCAAGCCCCTCTTTACAGATGAATCCTACCTTGAGCTCTACAGGAGGCAGAAAAAACATCTCAACACACAGCAGCTATCAGCATTTAGGTTGCTGTTTGCATGGAGAGACAAGATAGCACGTCAAGAAGATGAGAGTACAGGGTAGGAAGGCTTTTCTTAGTCATTGACTTAATACATCAATGAGTTTCTTGTCTTGTGCCCCTCCTGCACCCAAGGTGGGACTACTTTGTTACTTGTAGAAATTGGTGTAGTACCTCAGGCTGCTTTTTGCACACAAGTCCTGTTATGTTGGCAGTTTCTAGATCAGTTAATTATTTTTAAGTGATTCCATCTTTTCAGACCTTGCAATTGGGGCAGACTTGTGCTCTTTGAAGGTATTTTTAAGAGTTTTTAACATCCTGTTACATTCACACCGCCTCTTTGTGTTGTAGATATGTGCTACCAAATCACATGCTATCGAAGATAGCAGAGGAGCTGCCCAAGTAAGTTTTGTTCATCCTTGAGGAGTCTCATTCGATTTTTAGTATCCAACAAGTCATTTTCTGTGTGTGTGTTTACTTCTGCAGTCAATCCCTTCCTTTCAGCTGTCAATACTGCTTTTTCTTATAGTTGTTCAGTTTGGGAGAGAAATAAATAGCAATCCTTATCCTTATCCTTAGAAGGATATGGACTTCTTCTGGAATACATCTCTCTGATTTTAGTCCACTAATAGAACACATTCCTTTGTCACATATTCCCTCTGAGGTTCCTGCAGTATTACAGAGCAAGAGAGGGATGAGTTCCCCCATAGCATGTGTTTGGGTATTTTCAGTTCCTGAATGGATCTGGGGGAAGTACAAGGGGCAGATCCCTTAAAAGACCCAATTTATACATTTTCCTCAAACATTTGCCACTCGTCATCTAACATCCATACTTGTGAATAGTAAAAATGCATGAATTGGTGATTTCTGCTTATCATCACAAACCTGATGCAAAAGATTTTTTTATCACAGAGAATAAACCCTGACAGATTAATCTTCTCTGTCCCAGTCAGGACCGTGGTTATATCTGGTTGCATATCCTTTGAATACAAATGCCTGATGTATTGGCCATAAATAAAGCACACTGAACTTTCCTCATCTCTTTAGAGAACCCCAGGGCATCATTGCTTGCTGTAATCCAGTCCCACCACTAGTTCGCCAGCAGATTAATGAATTGCATCTCCTCATTCAGCAGGCCCGGGAGATGCCTCTTCTCAAGGTAAGAGTAGCTTGTACCACACAAGAGACTCATTTCTTGCCTTCCTTAAGCCAGGGAGTGGAGCTAAATGGTGACCTGTGATGCTGTGTATGCTGAAGCTTGCTTTTTTGAACACTGTGAATGTGGTGTTCTGTGGTACAGCAGAAAGATATATTACAACTTCTTGCCTGTCTCTTGTTGCTGTGTACCGACTTACACAGAGCATAGTTTCCTCGAGGATTAGAGCAGTAAAGGAGCAGATGCTACTTGAACACAGTGCCGTTATATTGCACATCATGTTAGCCTGCGTGAGGAAGAAGTGGACCTTGTGGAATTTGTTGATCATGTAAATGGATTCATAAATCTTTTACAGCTATGGTGAAGCAAAACCAAAACCCTGAGGTGTGAGAGGTTCATTAGTTAAAGTACAGCATCAGCATGTTGATATTAATACAGTCTTCCTCCTTCAGTGAAACAAAACCATTTGTGAGCATGTATGTGTCCTTTCTATGGGAGGTGTTTAAATGTATCCATGTGCCAACCCTGCAGGAGAAGAAGAAAAAATGTCATTTTATTAACCTGCTAGCTTGTAATGAATGTGTTGAAAGTGCCAGTAAGGAGGCCAGCCTAAAAGAAATAGGACAGGTACATTTAAGTGACTTTATCTTTCTCTCCTGTTCCAGTCCGAGGTAGCCAAGAGGAGAGCACCTCCACCCGTCCCTGAGGTACTGTTTTCATAATATTTGTTACCTAATGTCTTAAAGCCTTAAACTCAGAGACAAATGTAGCAGAATTCTAGCTTCTAGTAAGTGGTTTATTCTCGTCCATTTTACATGTCTCTCCACTTTAGCTTATTGTTACTTTCCTGTGCTAGGCCCATAACATTACCAGCTATCAACTGGCATTTTACAAACCACCGTAACAGCAGCACTTAAGGCTTCATCAGCAAATGCTGCAGCTGCTGGACAGTTTCATGTGTGTTAGTCTGTATTGACTGATCTGTAAGAAGAGATGGGTTTCTAAGGCTGACTCATTTACTGCCCTTGTGTGTATGAAGTAAAGCATCTCGGTTTGTGTTTGGACAGGTAGCATTTTGATGCCAGATGCAGTGTGCTCTGCTATATTAAGAATATTCAGTCTCTGAATTTCACCCCTTTAGTTGAATATTCATTGAAGTATCTGCAATATATGGAAACATTCACGGTTTTATAGCGTAATGTATTAACGGTGTCTGTGATTTGAATCTGCAGAAGCCAGAGAATCCCTTCTTTGGACCACATGACAGATCTCGGAATCCTATGAAAGATCTTCAAAACAACTCTACCTTGGGTAATTTGGACTTAACCTAAAAACTCTGCCCATAATGACACGATGTGGCTTTGGCATGGGGAAATAAGCAGCCCTGAAGAAACTTGCAGTGAAATCCCATTAAACAAAAGAGCAGTAAAATATATATACATATATCTATGTATAAAATATATATATATATAATATATCTAATAAAAATTTTGTCTCCTTTTCATGTAGAGCCTGCACCAGTTTTGGAACATAGTTGCCTCTTTTCAGACGAAGAGAACCCAACAGATATTGAGGGTGTTCAGCCAGAGTCAACATGTCTTTTTGCTACTGCCACTCTCAGCATATTCAGTGTAAGCAACATGTTTGATAGTGTCAGGTTTTAAGTGATAGAAAAGATACTCAATAATCTGATAAAATTGTGTGAAAGCATGGCAAGAAATACTAAGGTGGGACACACATGGAAATGATACTGGCTTCCTGTCAAACATATGGTCTAATGAAGGCAACTAGGTTAGGAGGCCAGCAAGGTAATTACATCTCTCTTGGAGGGTCGTTACCATCAGTGGAGCTTCAGATGGAGTGAGAAATGCCATGTGTGAATTAGCAGTAGCAAAACCAGCAAAATACTGACATTTGTTTCCTTTTTCAGGAATGTGATAAAGATGAAGAAAATAAGACATTAACCACGGCACAGCAGAAAGCTCAGCGTATAATGGAGTCCTTTGAAAACCCATTTAGAATGGTAAAAGCTCCCAGCATGTATTTGTTCTGGGCATATCTGAAAGAGCTGGGTACAGCATCAGCTGCTGCTCTTGCTGGAATCAAGAGATTGTCCTTCTTGCAAAGTTCACACGTGTGGGCTTGTTTCCAAAACACGTTGAAATGCCTCTTGGATATCTGTCTTTCTACATAGTAAACAGGCCTTCCACTGGGGTTTTTTAAACAAGTTTGAGGGGTTTTTAATTTGCATCTCATTTTGATCTCTCCTTTTTGGCTAGAGTTACTGAGCTGGTGTTACTCTTGTAGTGAATCAGCAGAACAATAGAATACTTTGTTGCAGATTTGGAGTGGCAAATTGCTAGGAAATAATGTCAAAACAACTTCTTTGAGTGTGTGGTTGGGGTTTGGGGTTTTTGTGTTTGCTTTTACTGGAACGTTTCTCTCAGCCATAGCTGTGCTAACCCTTCTTTTTCCAAAGTCTGTTCTAGCTGTACAGTGCTTTTTAACTAGAAACTGTCTGATTTGGATCATTTTAAGTAGCATTTTAGAGGTGAGCCAAGTGCCATGTGCTGTGTTTAAAGCAAAATGATTTTCCCTCTCTACAGTTCCTACCTCCAGAAGAGAATAATGCCCATGTGTCACAGTCTGCAAAGTTTGATCCATCTTCGAAGATTTATGAAGTAAGACTTGTGCTAAGGTTTCCTGCCAGTAGTACAAAAGAAGGCAATAAGTAGATGATTTTCCTTTGGGAACCTCAGCAATTGGGAGGTTTATTTTTTTTTCTCCTTTAATTCTCCCCAGAAGATGAGTAAGATTTGAGAAACTTGATGTGTTTCTATGTCTGTAGTTCATTGTTTTTGTGCATTCGTATCCTTTGAAGAACCAGGGACTGGGGACATCCCACTGTGTATTCCCTGTCTGTCAAAGCTACAAACTACTACTGAAGTCTGTATCTACCTTTGTTCTTACGGCACGCACGTTTGTAGCTCAGAACTTCTAAAGCACATGGGTTTTCTTTACCTGGTGCAGCAGATCTTAATCTCTTTTACAGTCAAATTTGATCTTTTGTACTCTTAATGAAGACCAGCATGTGGTAGCAAGTTTATAAACTCCCTTTCACCATAAAACTTCAAAGAGAGTGATCACAGGTAACGTTTTTTCATTGCAGATCAGCAATCAATGGAAGCTGGTGACTCAGTCACGGGTACAGAAGGAGTCCAAGGATGAAGTGAAAAAGAAAGCAGCCCAGCAGTCAGGTGCGGCCATTCTTCCCTTCCTCAGTGTGCTGGCTGTGCTTTTCCCAATGCATAGGTTGTTTCCCAGTGACAAGAAAACCTTAGATGATGGATTGCCTGATGGATGAGATTATTTGGCAAAGATTGTACTCTCTTTAGTTTGAGATTTGCTACAAGCGGGTGTGCTTTTTCTAAGCTCCTAACAAACTTAATCCTGCTTTTTACAGTAATGCTTTTTTGTTTCCACAGCTGCCCGTGACCAAGCACAGAGGGCATATAAAGAGGAAACAGAAACCATCACATCTGTTCGTCAGCAAGCTATGGTATGTCATTGAATTTGCTACTTCCAGCCTTTGCCCCTCTTGACCTTTATTGCATAGCTCAGAATGCAGCCCTGAGCCCTAAAACTCTGAAATACTGAATGACAGTCTTCTGACAGCTTGCTGTGGTTCTGCCATGTGTGTAGCAGCAGGCCCCTAACGGCTGTGCTAGGCAAATCTTAACATCCTTCTGTATCTTCTATAGGGGATGTTTTCCAGTGCTGCACCTCTCTGCTCCTCACTTGCTGGGTTCTCCCAGATCTGCCTATGGGGCTACAGCAGATTTCATCCTGTCAGTATCCTGTGAAATGACAACTTGGCTTTTCATCTGAAAAGTCACTGCTGTGAGGGGAAAGAAAACAAGGCGTTAGGCCCAAGGACGAACACAGTGCTTTCTAGTTGCGCTATTATTGCAACAGGGACTAGGTCCATTGGGCAGTTCGTCTGCATGCTAGTGTTCAGGCCTGTACAGGGATGTCTCATTCTGTTCTCCTGAACTTGTCCTTTGTGTTCCATGGGTTGCTTTCAGGAGGAACAAGCTAGTAAGAAGAGGGAGAGAGAGACGGTTGCAGGTGAAACGGGAACAGAGTTGCCAAAGCAGGAGAGGAAACGGCCAAAAGCCTCCCAGCAACCAGAGGAGCTGGAAGCACCCAAGCAGTTTTCCCCCTTTGATTACAGCAAGTCCAACTTCAAAGTGTTTGCGGGTAAGATCTGGATCTCTTGTAGTGTGCTGCAGGCTGTGGGAAATGTTGCCAGCTGAGCCTGAGAAGGATCTGTGTGTGTGGATGTAGGTGCCAAGGCAGTACAAACTGACATAATGCACCTACCTTACAGGGGAGAAATACTGAAAGAAATTAACTGGAGGAATGTAGAGTTTAGCATTCCTTTTCCAATTTGGAAACAAAATCCTGAAACCATTTGCCATGGGGATTATGGATTCAGATTTTGCTTCTTTTCTCTGTTTAATTGGACCTCAGGAACTAGGACGCAAAGATGTGACTCCTGTGTAACAAGTATCCTTGCAAAAGCATCTCCTGCCTCTGAGAGGCTGTTCTGGTTTTTAGCATGTGGGAGACTGCAGTGAAACCTCCTTATCATTAGAGGAACACTGTGGAATGTACTGTTCTTTATGGGAAATTTCAGTGACAGCTCCTCTCCTCTCTCCCTTAGGAAGCAGCAAGTCGAAGCAGTCGCCACAATTTGATCCTGCCAAGCAAACTTACGTGGGCAAGGTAGGGCCACGTCATGAAGGAAGGAACAGAAATGGTGGTAACAGCGTGTACCCACCTAGGGAAGGCAGATCACTTTCTGGATCTGCAGGGTGTTTCACAACAGCACTTAGTACTGAGGTGCAGCTTCCAGTCAGAGGCTCATACTTTGTATTATAGCCTCTTTCCATCCAGGAGGAGCTTTCCTGGGGGCCCCTCAGACTCTCTTATTGTTTCCCACCTCTTCATATATTCACATCTACATCTCCATACATCACAGGCATGACACTTGGACCACAAATGCCCAATATCAAGTTCAAGGCACTCTCAAGAGAAGTCAGTCCAGTTATTCCAGGCCATGTCAGCTCTGTGTTTTGCCCACGTTCTCCACTGAGTACTCTCAGTAGGAAAACAGTCTCAGCTCAGAGAATTTTTACTTAATTTATTGCTAATTGATACTGTGAGATTGAAGAGAAGAGGAAAACCTGAACCAGCAAACACACAGGTAGTGAAAGTTGTTATCAGCACAGGGCAGTACTCCACCCCAGGGTCCCCCCTGCAGACCTGAGTTACGTAAACCCCCCCCATATACTCTGTGTAGTGCTCATGGCCTGACATCAGTAGGCACTCAGATATGAAGTAATAGGATGCTTGTAGATGACATCTTGGATGCTCAAGTGTTAAAGTTCTGAAGCCCATTTTAATGCATTTCAGCCTCTTTCCTGTGTATTTAACTGGAGGGCAAATGGTACCAGGGAGCATCTTAGATATTCAATAAAATCCCTGTTTCAGAAGCTGAACAAGTTTATGCCTGATACCGTAAAAAAACAGTTTCCTGTGCAATCCCTTTGCTGTGTCAGTTGAAACTTGTTTCCGGAGGTGGGGGGAAGACAACCATCTGGCAAATTTGGGACAACCTGTACAGATCTTTCTGACTAGATGGATAAGATTTGTCATCAGTGGGGTGTTGTGCCTTGCGTGTCAAGGTTAAACCAGTAGAACAGCACTTGCTCGCATGCTTTTAACACATGCACATACAAAGAAGTCCTAGAGCATAAAGCTCACAGTGTGAACTTGAAGGGACCTGATAGCACATGAATCTCATGGAATGTCCTGTATTTGGCAGGTAACTCACTGTGGTGCTAGTGTTTTCTGTTTCTCTTTTCTATGCAGAGATTTGCTGGAGCTAGCAAACGTCCACATTCTGGAAACCGAAGCATGTCCTACCTGGCTGGGAAAGCTGATAGGTGTGTAACAGCCTGCTCTGCTCTCATCAGTGCTGGAGTGTTTTCATGCCTGTGCCCTGGAGCTACGGGTGAAGCAGAGCTATTGTCTTCTATTGCTGTGGGAGCTTAGGCACATGTTTAATGGGAAAAGGTTGCATCACAGCTTGATGTCAGTTTAAAGGGGGGGAAAAAAAAGAGGGGGGAGAAAATAGCTTTGTCAAGAGTAATGCAATCAAACAACTCTGGGCAGAAGGTCTGAAATGCTGAGGTTAAAGCTTGTGTTTATAGATGTGGGAGTTGCTTTCTTTGGCCACAACTATAGGTGAAGGTGGGGAGAACATCTGCCTAGCTTGGGAGGGAGATAAATAACAGCACTGCCAAATATGAACATTCTTGTTCTGAATAGATACTCCATGTGTAGCTTACAAGGCTTGGTCCTTGTGTTTTATTTAGTCATGAAAGAGCAGCACTGGAGGGAGAAAGGTTGTGCCTGCATCACCCTTCAATAGAACCATTGCAGCCTGTCATAGCTTTTCAGTTTTGAGTGAATTTAGAGCACGAGTTGAAAGTCTTTCTGCAATTGTCTTTTGCAGGGGTTCCAGACACCACTGGCCAAAGAGATAGATAGTCCCTGTTCTGGGACCTCTGGGAGGTGCTGCTGAACAGAACGGTGTTTGCCAGTATTGTCACCACAAGAAGCAAACAGCAGTTACTGCGCAGTTTTTGTACAGAAACGTTTTAAACACATTAAATCCCCATTCCCCCCCCCCAAAAAAAAAAGAAAAAGAAACAATGTAATTTTTATTGTATTCCTCTGGGGTTTTATATAATTATAGTCACAGTGTTGCTTTGGTTTTAATTTTGAAAGTTTATCCTGTGTCATCAAATACAGTTTGGCTAAACCTGTCGCTTGGAGTTGCTTCAAATCCAAACCCAGCGTGTCCATGGAGTATGAGAGGAACCTCTTGGCACATCTCTAAAGCCAGCCCAAAAGTAATAGAGGGATTCAGTAGGTATGACTCAAACTCCACCAGCCTGGAGGAGGAAATGAGGCCAGAGTGTCTTATCTGTTAGTCCTTGCTTACAGATTGGACTACGCAGCTCATCTCTTACAGGAGAAGGTAATATGAAACATTGATGTATTTACCTGGCAGATTTTGTGTAAGGGTTTATTTTAAGGAGGAAAAAAAAAAGGGATCACAGACCAGTGGTTTCACCACTGAGTTGCAGGATGAAAGCAATAGCATTAGGTGGAAGGTAGAAACACAACGTGCATTATTGGTTTGGGGAAGGCCAGTGGGGCTCTATGCTGCAACTGAATCTTAGCACAGCTGTACTATACTGGATATTGGGAACTGTTCCTTCCCCAAAGGGTGGTCAGGCATTGGAACAGGCTGCCAAGGGCAGTGGTGGAATCACCATCCCTGGAAGTGTTTAAAACCATGTGTAGATGAGGACCTCAGTGACATGGGTTAGTGATGCCTTGGCAGTGCTGGGGAATGGTTGGACTTGATGATCTTAAAGGTCTTTTCCAATCTACTTGATTCTGTGATTCTACTAACACTTCAAAGTTTTAAATACCTGCAGTGAGTTATCCTGAAGACTTTGTAGAAAGAATATCAGCCCATAATGGGATGGATGGATGACAGAGCTTAATGTAAATGCTGACAGCTGAAGGCTGGTAGTACTGCTATGCAAGAGGTAAGCAACAGCACAGTTTAACAGGCAGGAGTAGAAGGGGAGGGCTGATGTGACTTTGCCTGAAGACACATTAAATCAGTGGCAGAGCTGTTCCTGGCATTATTGGTCATGGCACTGACCAATAGACTTTGCTCCCTTTCCCAAAGGCTCTGCCTTTACTCTGATTTCCTTTTCTAAGGATTTTCTGTTTCCCACTCACCTGTTTGGGCAGTGACAGAATTTACATCTGCGGCTGTTGGGTAGAGGTAAAATCTTCCCTCCCCATTCCTAACCCATGGGCTTTATTTAGCAAAGCCTGGGAGGAGGTTTGGGATTTTGTTTTCTATCTTTTCACATACGTCTGTGGAGCAGGGAGGAGAAGGAACAGAGGAGGATATCTTAGTGTGAACAGAGCTGACTGAGCCATGCTGTAATGGTAGAGCAGAGTCTCTTTCTGCCCATAAAATCTGCCTGACTGAATATTGGAGAATGGTTTTGAAAAGAGGTAGTTAAGTAGCAATTGTGTGTAAATGCGTTTGCAGGGGCTGACAGTTCTCTTTCTTGTCAGCTTTACACTTCCCAGAGCTCTGTCACTTGAACATCTTACCAAATTGGCCCATTATCTGCTGAGAGATTAAAAAACCTGTAGTTTCTCTTAAGTCTTAAGATTCCATGCAAGGTGGTACTTCAAGGATCTTAATTGTAGACTTGTGTTTTCCCTTACGTGGCTTACCGCCATGGGTTTATGGCCACCTTTAATGGAGGTGACCAGCAAGTCACATGCTTTATCCACCTGGTTACACCTACGAATGTGATGAAGCCGTAGCACTAGGCCCCCTGCACCCTAGAACTGCGCTGCAGTTGCTGTGGGAGATCTTTCTATAACCCGGTAGAACCTCTTGTGGTGTGATCTCTGTCCCACCAGCACACACCACGTTTTGTAACGCTTCCGAGCACCGGGCAGAACCCGTTTGTACAACACCGGCACTCGAAACGGCCAAAGCCGGTCCCGCGATGGGGCAGCTCTCCCGTACCCTGCCTGCAGGGGGCGGTGTGGGGACCCGGTGCCGGTACCGGGTGTAGTTG